>WAAE01010327.1:55929-264150 GCA_013400495.1 Nicator chloris
CGGGGGCGGGCGCGTCCACCTGCGCGCGCCGGGCCCCGGGCGCATGGAGCAGCGCTGAGCCGCAGCACCGGCAGCGCCCGGCGGGCGGGGGACCCCCGCTCCATCGCGGGCCCCGCGCCGAGGTGAGTCCCGCCGCGGCGGAGCTTCAGCCACACACACCCCCCTCCCGCGCCGGCACACCGCGGGGGCGGCGGGGGAGGAGGAGGAGGAGGAGGAGGGGATGCTGATGGCAGCGCCGGCCTGCGCGGAGGCCTGCGGGGAAGTTGCGGGGTGTGTGTGTGTGCCAGGGTGGTCTGAGGTGACGGGGGGCGGCGGCAACTTGGCGCCGTGTCCCCCCCCCGGGCAGGTGCAGCGCGGGGCGGGGGCGCCGCCCCGCCGGGCCCCCCGGCGGCCGCGGGGGCCGCGCTTACTTCAGCCGCGGCCAGAACAAAAACATAATGAAGGAAGGGGGGGATGGGATTTTTATTTTTATTTAAGGGAGGAAAAAAAAAAGCCCCAGCCCTGGGAGTAGCTGTCACCGCGCGCATTAAACTAGAGAACTGGCTAATCAAATAAAACTGGCTCATTGTCTGAAACTCTATCCCAGCGCAAAATGCGGCTGTGAATGTAATTAACCATCTGTCTGGCGGGCGGCGGAGCGCCGGGTCCGTGCGGTCGGCACCCGGGCGCTGCCATCCCCGAGCCCCGGGATGTGCCCGGTGTGTGTGTGCGAGGAGGATGCTGGAGCGAGGGGGGGGAATGAAATCCTTCCTCGGCTCCGAGGCGAGCGGGCGATGCGCGGTGTGATAGCTGAACCCAAAGAAGCCGTGGGGGACCGGCGATGAACGCCGAGGCGATCGGTTTGCTGTGGGTGATGCTCCGCCGCGTTCCGCCTCCCGCCGGGAAGCCGCGCAGGATGGGTGCGTATTTGGGGGATCCGCGGCCGGCAGCCGTGGGTGGATGCGTGAGGCCGGAGGGAGCGGTGCGCCTGTGCGAGCCGAGGCCTCAATGAGCTTCTTGCGGGAAAACAAAACGGCTCCGTGGTCCTTAAATCCTCCCGGAGGTTTTCCCCCCGTTTCCGCCCGGCGGTTTGCTGGTTCCCCCCTGCCCCGAAACCTCTGTGCAGCCATCAACATCCTGGTACTCGGCTGTGCCGCGCCGGAGGTACCTGCTGGCATCGCTGGAGCGGCGTGGTACTGCGGTAACACCGAGCCCACGGCACACGCTGCTGCCAGCGGGGCTCGGGGTGCCTCTACACACGCTCCTGCCTCTTGCTTTGCTGTTTGAATTTTTTTTGTGTGTGTGCGTGTGGTTTAGTAAAGGAATAATACAGAGGCTAATAAATAGCGGCAGCGCTCAAGCAGGTAGGATGCAATTTAAAGTCACTCCAGCTAATACCCCATGCAAGACTGCATTTGTTAAGGTATGTGAGCTGTGCAGAAGGCAGCAGTCTTTAGTGAATCACTTTTGAAAAACAAATACTTGACAAAAGAACCAGACCTGCTAAATGGATAACAATTATGTAAGCCTATAGTAGGTTTTGATGTATGTCAAGTCTGTTAAATAAATCAACCTGTTCAGTGAATAAATCTGCTCTGCACCAATGCTTTATTATAATTTTTTTTAAGGAGAATAAACCTGTGTATTTAAGACGTTTTTACTGATGTGAATCTCCTGGCCAAGCCCCATAGCTGCCAGTGACACAAGACAAATCCGTGGGGAGGGTGGGGTGCAGGAGCATGGGGAGGGATAAGGTGGATATTAAAAATACACAAAGATGTGCATAAGGATTCCTAGTGATAAAATTCTCACTGATCCATGTCTTGATGGAGTATTTGCTTTGCAGTGGCAATGGCCCATACAAAGCTACATTGATTTAGCTTGCTCTGTTCACGATGGCAGTTCTGGTGAATAATTATTTTCCCAAAAGCCCTAACCAAGGGAAGAAAGAGAGTCCCTGCTTGGCCTACACAGCAGTACAGTATCTTTGAAAGCGCGTATCCGGCTGCAAATAAAGAGAGCCAGTTCAAGTGTTACTACACTCAGCAGGAATAAAAGGGAGGCAGAAAAGGGGAGCACCCGGCCGCCTTCCCCGTGTGCCTCGTCCCCCTTTCCCCCTGCTCCTCGCCCTCCGCTCAGCTTTGGGGGCAGGGAGGAGGGATTTTTGTGGATTTGTTTTTCCTTTTTTTGTGTTTGCTGTTGCCTTTTGGAGGCGAGGCTCTGGCAGCCCACTTGAACGTTGAGCTCTGAATGCTGAGGAGTCTCTTTCAGGTTGAAAAAAAAAGAGAAGAGGTTGTGGCCAGTGGGTTTTAACTTCCGTAGCTGGGACAGGGAGTCCGTCTGTGTGGGGCAATGGCTTGGTGGTGTCCTTCTCTTTCGAGATGGTGAGGCCTTGTGGATGTTTTTGTGATGGGTCACGTGTGTATCTTTTTCCTGGCTCTGCAAAGAAACATATGAAAAGACTCAAATGGTGCTTGCAGGACCAAGAAGGCCCCAGGCTTGGGGAGAAAGAGTTCCCAAACAAAGGGGTCTGGCTTAGGTTGGATCCTGGATGTGGGACCCAACCATGGATGCGAGGTGCATTTTTTGGATATTAAGGCTTTTCCATTGTAGCAGCAACCCAACCGTGCTGCTTTCCCCCAGCACAGCAGTGAACCATCCCCTTGAAGTTTATGCCCCGTTGCAAACAAAAAGCAGCATTAGGAAATAATCTTTTCCTTGGGCAGAATCCAGGGAGGAGAGCCGTGGATGCTCCAGGCCTTGCCCTGGTCCCTGTGTGGGGGCTCTTTGATGCTGCTGTTGCTGAGTTTGTGTTTGGCCTTGAGAGAGGTGGGCAGCCTGTTCACCAGAGTAAAATTGCTATTGCTTCTCAGTAATGACAGCTTTTGGTCTGCGAGGGTATTTAAAATAAAAAAAACAACATTTTGAGAATTGGGAGCAAAATAATTGTTATGTAATCCACCTGTTACGTTCAAAGTCCTGTTTTCCACCTGGGAGAGGACTGCACGTTTTTATTTTTATGCTAGATCTTTGTGTACTTTTAGCCCCGCTTGAGTTGGCTTTATAATGGTTACCTGTGTGTACAGTCAGGTGCTTGACGAGCCTGATTTTGTGGAAGCTGCCAGCAGAGAGTAAATGAGCCATGTAGCATAAAACTGAGCAAACCATGTTTTGTTGGTACCTTGCTCTTCCCTCTTTTCTCTGAGCTGGTCGTACACACCCGTAGTGTCACCTGCCACCTGTGCGGGGGTCTGGGCTGTCCTAGAACAGGGACACACCTGATTTCTTCCCTGTGTGTGGTGTGAGAGGCGTGGTGGGATCTCAGCCTTTTGGTCTTTTGATTTTTAGGGCTCCTGGGTGCCGTTACAAGCAGACATTAAATAATTGCCATGTGTTGTGTTGTGTGGAAAGCAGCGAAGTTACAGATGCTGAAGATGATGAACTGGTTTGAGCATCCAGGCGTGGGGGTTTGCCTGAAGGATGCAGGAATTGAGGATAAAACCTGTCCTGCTGCCAGTGCCAGAGGGTTGGTAGCACTGCTGACCTGCCTGCGGACACGAGGAGAGATGGGGAGTGTTTGGGAAAGCTGAGCCACAGCGAAGTTTGCAGGAGGAGCTGTCAGTTCTGCAGATGAGTGTTGGATCCTTATCCTTAGCAAATTCATCTTAGGAACGGCCAGGGGAAGAGGCTTTGGTGCCGTGGTGCTTTGGACTGTGGTGGTAGTGCTGGGTGGATTTTGTTTGCAGTTCAGGGGAGTAGCATGTAATCTGTGTAATGCTGCTTTTGTGTGCTTCTATTGCAAATTGATGTCTGGGGAATGACATGAAGCAAAGGCTCTAGACCAGCAGGTCTGTGATATTTTTGTAGCAATGTCTTTTTATTCAAAGCAGGTGTCATGGAGATCTTTCATCCCAGGATTTCTTTCATCCCTGGCGTTTGTTAGCTTGTGTTAAAACTTTAAATCTTGCGAATTTCTTCTGTACAGAAGGTGTTCTCATGTTGCTCTGGCATGGGCTGAGCTATGATTATGCAGTCTCCAAAGAGTGACACGGATGAGGTGGATCTGTGTCTGCACTGCTACGTCAGCCCTGTGGATAATCCAGGGACGTGGCCCAGTGCCCTCCAGTCACAGGCAGGGTCTGTGCCAGCTCTGCTGGAGGAGCTGCACACAGATCTGGGAGTGGGCAGCGCTGGGGCTCTTGTCCCTGGGCAGAGTTTTCTTCTGACCCCCCTCTAAGCATTCAGAAGGTGATGCCCAGCAATCTGAGCTTGTGTTTGCAGTCGTGTTTGCCTTTAAAAAAGCTTTTTGACTACGAGGTAACTGATTTGCTTAATTTATCCAAGCTCTTGTCTCGGTAGTCTCCCATGATGGAAAATTCTGCTGGCTAATTGTTGCCTTTCACTGATCTTACACATCTTTGTTTAGTGCTGCATCTTCAGAATCTGGGTGGATGTGTCACTAGAAGTTTCTGATCAGTCTCCTCGTCTTGATTTACTGGTGTAGCTCCCTACTGGGAGGAATCTGTGGAACCACAGTCTGCTGGCCCAACAGCATTGCTTCTGCTCGGACCCCAGCTAATTCATTTACCCCATCAGTTTAACACCTTTCTGAATTGTCACTATCAGGACTGTGATCTCTGTCTCTGCCAGTAGCTGTTGTTTTCCTTAGGCATCGGACCTGGAGTGCCTCTATCTCAGGAGGGAGCTTGAGGTCTGGCTTGTGCTGTCCCCTTGAGTGGGGTTGCAGTGCCACTGGTGTGTCACTGAGGCTGGCAGGAGCAGCAGAGGTTGCAGGCCTGGCCTTGACACCACTTAGGGGTTTTTGCCAATTTATCACCTTCCTCCTCTTGCTTCTGTGGGGTTTCTGTTGTGCAGAAGGGGCTCCTCGTGGTGGGTTTGCTGTGAAGGTCCCTTCCTGCTCTGTGGTGTTCCCTGCTGCTTCTGGGGCTGTTTGGCTGCTCCACTGAGAACCTTGGGGAGAGGAGTGTCAGCATTCCTGAAATAACACCAAACAGCCCAGGAGCTCTCTGTGTCTGCTCTCCCCGGGGTGAGGAGCTCCTCACATACTGAAACCCAACACTGTCACTGTCAGCATTGTCACTGTCCTCCTCCTGGCCTGCTGAAAGCAGGGAGAAGGCGGCCGATGCAATGAGACTCTTACGTTTTTGGGGGTGTTTGGACACTCAGGTGGAGTTTATCAGGAAAATGAGCTCTTGTGAATCTTGTAGGACATGGCCGGGCTCTCAGGAGTGCCAGGACGTGGCTTGGTGGAGTGTGGGGTGCTTGGAGCACTGCTGAAACCTCTTGGCTGTTTCATTCCCAAGCACTGGGCCCTTGGGAGGGCTGGGACACAAAATCCCAGCTCTTCCAGTTCCATTCCAGGTGAGGTCTCTGCCACGAGCTTTAGGAGCTGCATCCTTATTGAAAAACTCAGATTCCCTTCCTTGCACTGGGGAGGATTTTAATTGTGAGTTACAGCACAGAGGAACCAAACGTAGAAAAGAAGAGTTCTGTGGGTGAATTTTGTTTCCTGTACAATGTCCCAATGAATGAGTTGAGTCTTTGATGGAGGAGAGAAGCTGAAGCCTTATGAAGGGCCTGTTTATTGGCATTAATTATTTTTTATTAGTTACAGCATCCTTAGTCTGTTGGCAGTAGAAGAGCCCAAAGTAAGAATATTAATTCTTCAGAAGTTTTTCAAAGCTTGCATTTTTCATAAGAAGCTTGTGAAGCTTCAAATCTAAAGCTTCCAAAGCCTTTTTTTTTTTTTTATTCTTCAGAAGTGCCACTGAAGCTCTTTTTTAAAAAAAAAAAATTTGTATTTTAGCTGAAACTATGAGTTTTACACATGAAAAAAAAATAGTTCTTTCCTATCCCCTGTATTGGCCCCAATTTTTACGTCCCTGGCTGGGTCAGCTAAACCCTCTGCAAGCATCAGCTGTGCCCTGGAGAGCAAGTGTGGACCCTTTACTACTAATTTCTGTCCTTTTCCCCCTCTGGTTGGGGTTTTACTCGGTGGCTGAAGCACAGATGGATATTGAAGGTGGATTTGTTTGTGACTGGCCAGTCAGGACAATACTTGACCTTCACAGTTGTTGAATAACTTCAGAGAAATACTTAACTGCTTCATGGGAACGAGGAGGGAGGCTGGGAATTTAACCAGTACAGAGGGAATCTGGTGTCTGTTTGGCCAGCAAGCAGCATTTTTTTTTTTTACTGGTAGCCTTGCAAGGTCACGTTTTAATGAATCTCTGAATATGAATTTAAGGGTCATGCTGGTATTTCAGTGGTAATACAGATGGATGCTGGGTCTTACTTCATATTGCTCCAGGGAATGGAGCAATTAGTAATCTTGGCTCTCTCTGAACCTCGAGGAGGAGAATGAAAATTGCCTTTTTCAGGGTGGTCACTGTTCTCATTTGCATGAAGAAAACTGCAGGGGAGTGGGACGATTTTAGCTACAAAAAGTTGTGATGTGGGTTTTTTTGTTCAATGTTACTGCTGACATTACATGGACAGGTTAACTTTGTCGACAGCTGTGCCTTTAACGTGGAAAAACGGGCAGAATTTTTGGGCAGATCAGAAGGGAAAGTCCTGCTGCCCACAATTTTTCAGCTCATGTTAAAGCAAACAAGCAAACCCCAATCTCCCTGGCACCACTGGCTCTGTAGGGAGCAGCAGACAATAATTTCCCGTGGTTTGTTTATGCCTCTAAGAAAATCTCCTATATCAAAATCACCTGTCCATGCCGTGACTCCTGTGTGTGTGTGTGTGTGTGAGAGAGATTCACTCTGGAGCACGTGGAGCATTCCTGGCTGGCTGGTGCAGGGATCCAGCTGGCTGTGACACGAGCAGCGTGGCTACTGAACCCTGGAGTTCAGCCCCATTGCCAGCCCACGGTGCCCAGGGGCTGTTAGCCCAGCCAGGCAGGGCAAATGTGGAGGAACCCCTCAGCCCAGACCTCCTGCAGAACAAATTATTTGTCCTAACCCAGTAACCTTCACTTCATTGTCTTGTTTGTCTGGTTAGATTATTGTTTGATGGAGAGAGCTTGTGCTGCAGAAGAGGAGTTTTGTTTCTTGTGGCTGTTTCTTTGGTTAATCTGTGCTCCTTCCTTGCCTGCTGCTTGCTGGGTTTGAAGGGTGCCTCATCAGCACTTGGGAGCCTTTTGGGAGGTGGGTGGGAGGCTGGGCAGGCCACTGGGTTTCCAAGGAGTTTCTGGTTGGAAAGAGTGAATTTTTGATTGGCTTGATCGCTGGGCATCACAATTTATGGCTGTTTTAGGCAGCACAAAGCTGTGTTTCAGGACTTACCTTCAGGCTATGGTTTATGTCCCTGTACAGTGTTGAGCTGGTGGTCCTTACAGTTCTCTCTTCTTCTGCAAAGGGTGTTTAAAATCTGGTGCTCGATCATCAACGGGGTCTAGAGCTGATTTCACCCTCTGGAAGCATTTCTGGCTTTGCAGGAAGGGTGGGCATTCATTGTGATGCAGAGCTGGAGCTCCTTAGTGACTGATGTCTTGGCTGTGATGTGGCTGCTTTTGTGTGCAATTCCTGACCCTGGTTGCTGGTGTATGGAATTACAGGTTCCAATTCATGTGTTAAGCAAACCCTGGTATCTCAGGTTCTCTCTGGTTTTTTCCCTATAAACTCCATCCTGCCTTGTTTCTGGTGTTCCCTTCTCTGTGCTCAGTCTGTGTGCTGGATTCCTCACTAGGACAAGTTCAAGACTTCCTAAAGGTCAGGTCAGGGGGAGCTTGGAAGCATCTTGGATTAACTTTTCAACCACTGCAGGTGGTCTGGAGGGATTGTTGGGTGAAATGAGTGGCTTGAGACTAAAACCGAAACAACCTCAGTGCCAGCCAAGAGCAGGAATGGAGGAAGGTGGCTCCTGGGAAGGGATTGCTTGTGAGACATTTCAGTGAAAATGGTGGGGAGAAGAGGAAAATGCTGCTTAAATTTTGTTTTGAAGCTTTTTGGCCTGGTGTGGTACGGGAAAGTGTTCATCTGCGTTGTGATCAGTGAGTTTGTGCAGGGTGGAGTCCAAATATTGTATCAGAAATATTTGATGTCTGTCTTGTGCCTTAAACCTGATGTGAAAGCAGAAGGGTTATGTTCCCCATTGCAGTGAGCAGTAAAGGTAAAATATCTGAAATCTGCAGCTGACAATGTAATTTATGAATTCTCACCCTGCATTCCTGGGCTGATGCTAAAACAAAAGGCAGCTTAAGGCTATTACAATATATAAATAATATATTTAGAAGATACTGTATCTATCTAATACATAATTATATTTAAGGGTATTATCCTGTATTATATTTCATTACTCAGTTAGGCCTGGGCATTGGCTGAAGGGGCTGTGTTAAATCCCTCCTACATTTGCCAGGGTCAGGTTGAAAACCTGATGTGTAGCTCAGAGTTCAATCAGCCTGTTTGTTATTTCATTAATACCTTCATCCCCTTCCCTGCATTTATGGGTACAGCCCTACCCTGTGGTGGTGGCTGCTGAATTTCTTATCTGTGGCTGTTTGAATCATTTCTTTTCTGGGCAACATAAGGCTGCTTAAATATAAATAACAAGAGGAGAGTGGAGGGGTTGGAATGAGCATTTCCAGGTCTGATGGGGGCTCTGCAGGGTCCCTCAGAGTCCCCAAAGGCTTCACACTCTGCTCCGTCTGTCCTTGAACAACTTCTGTGCATTGCATGGTAAATGGAAGTCAAAATAGTTTGTTTGATGTTATTTATTCAAATCTGGAAAGGATGGTTGTGCAAAGACCAAGGAAAAATGGTTTTAGTCTGACAAATGCCAAGGGTTTTTGTTTTGTTTTTAAAGCCCAAACAAACCCTTTGGGATCCTTGGCTGGGTATATAATAGCATGAAATACACCATTCCTTTCATTCTGCTCCCTAAAAATCTAATTTTTTATGCATTTAAAGTGGGAGTTGAGGCAAAACCAGAGTTTAGCTCTGTTGACCTATATTTATGAAAAGAGAAGGCTTGCTAAGTGTTGCAAGAAAAGAATATATAGTGCTGTTGGTGTACACTGACAAAATGTACACACATACTAAAATCATTTTCGGGATTCTTCATCTTCTTACTGAATGTTTAAGCCCTTTCCAGCCAGATTCAATCCATTTTTGCAGTTCCTGGCATGTCTATTCAGGCTGCCATGAATAGCCATGAGGCATCAGTGAAGAAGGGCAGCAAATCAGGGAGTCTAGAATAAGCAAGGGAGAGTGCTGGTGCTGAAAACCCCTCTCTGATCCCAAGGTTTAAAGGTAAACTTTAAAACTTTTTTCCCGTTTCCTTTTTGTTGTTTTATTTTTTAATTCAGCCCACTCTCTATAAAGTGCAGTTTAATGGTTATCATGCTGCTGGTTGCATAACTGTGGCACAGATGTTATTTTTTTGTAATGTTGCCTGACATATTTAAAAGGGAAAGAGAGGAAGGGAATTTATACCCTTTGGAGATGAATATGTGGAGCCTATTAGTCTTTAAAAAAGTGTGAAGAGCTAGTTAGAGCTGGAGCTGGCACATCTCTGAAAGGCTGATCTGTGGAGTGGAGCTCTTCAGATAAAGAATGAACGTGTTTTATCTTCTGGAGATTGTTGTGTGTGTTACCAGACAGCCTAAAATCCAAACTTGGTGGGGTACGTAATGTTTAGGCACATGATTAAATATTTGATGGGACTGAGACCAAATCCAAATACATATTTAATAAAATGCTCTCCAGAATTAAGTTTTACGGGATAATCACTGGTGGTGCTCAGAGTCAAAGGATGTGCAGATGAAATGCCTCGCTCACCATGGGTAGTGCTGAATGTTTAAGTGTTTATTTCACTGCAGCTGCAACCAACACCTTTAAAGTTGCTTTCTTGTGAAGCTTTGACTGAGAAAACACAGTTAGAAGTACAGTTTAAGCAGAAGGAAGAAATTGCATTCAGGCCTACCATTTCCTAGTGGAATAGGCATGAGAACATGAAATCATCTCCTTTTGGCATTTCTAACAGCATTCGAAGTTTCAAAATAGTGGAAATGCAAATAAGAGTGCAAGTGGTAGATGCTGTATTTATATTTATTTATGTATCATAACTGCATGCCTGGTGTTTCAGATCAGCACAGTGTGCCTGGGTTCTCAGAGTATTTGTTTTATAAACAGGGATAAAGCTGCACAACCCACCCTCCCTGCTCTACAGAGGAAAGCAGCTCACAGGGAAATTGGTGACCTGCTAGAAATGCAGTTGGGAAATGAACCCGAGAGTCTGGGCTTGCCCCAGCCCTTGTTTGAGCCTATGGGCTGGGCACTGGGATAATTGGGATAAATTGGTAAGGGGGAAAGAGGAGAAGAAAGGGAGAAATGACACCCACTGTCATGGAGCATCTTTTTGAAGTTGTGGAGTAAAGGTAGTTCAAATGATTCTTCTAAAAGAACTTGAAAAGAACCCAGGTGAACAGTTATAAAAACAAACAGAATGAAACCTGAGAGTGTTTTTGACTTGTTTCTGCCTAGGGCAAGACATTTTGGGTTGGTTTTTATTTTGCTTTTGTTCTGCCCCTTGCCCCTCCCCCTTGCTGGATTACCTACTACAGGAAATAGCACATTAGGCAAAATAAACCCTAAATCACAGTTGGAGGAGGCAGGAGCTGCCGTGTGAGGGTAAAATTGCAGAGGCTCAGGTGTAAATTTTAGGGCAGTCCTTGTGTCTGGGACTTTATTCCCCAAGAAGGTGCCTGTGAGTTGATTCCTCAGCTCTGGTGGTGCTGGCTGGGGCAGGAGATGTCTCACCCTCCTCCCTTGCTCCATCAGGGGCAAGGCTTCCTCACCTGGCAGGTGGACACATATCCAGGGGCTGGGAATTGTCTCCCTTTCCAGTCCAGTGACACCCGTGCAGCGTTCAGTGTGTGGTGCTCTGAAAGCATCCTCTTCTGGCTAAGCAAGGAAATGATGGAAAATACAAGGCTGAAAGAGAAGGTTCGTGCTGATGCAAGCTGTGTTTACTTTTGAAAATTCAGTTTATTAAACTCAAGGCTGCAGAACTCCAGGGATCAGTGATGCTGTCTGAACATCACCTTCCGCACCGCACAAGCAATTTTTCAAAATTACTTTTTTAATTAAAAGTTGTATCGGTTTAATGCGAGTTAAAGGAAAGTTCACAGGCTTAGCATCGTCTCAAACATGCTGCAGATTTGGGAAAGAACCTTTTCCTGCCTTTTAAAAGTTTATCCAAAGCAGTGAATATGTACGGGAAGAGAGGGAAATCTCCTCCTGAGCTGGGCCTCTGAGGGATTGCAGGGTGAGGGTGTTCATTGATTATCAGTCCAGCTCCGCTTCCATCACCTGCCGAAGGAGCTGCAGAGCAGCAGAGTTGGAATATGAACATCAGGAAAACAAGGAGGACTCGAGGTACAGCAGAGGAAAGTCAATACAGAGCTTATTTAAATGTCAGCTGCCTGCAAGAGCCGTGCTCAGAAGCTGTGAGGAGAGATGAGCTCTGGGACACGGCAGGAGGGAGGTGGCTGAGCAAGGCTGGTGCTGTGGGCAATGCCTGCAAAAGGAGCACGCTGAGGGGGGAGAAGAAACTGCCGACTGAAAATTGCATCTGACAATTAGTTCTGAGCAAGTAATTGGAGAAGTTCCGTGGCTCTTGGACAGGGAAAGCCTGTGATTGTAGTTGGTGGGCGATCTGATCCATGTTAACAGTGTTATTCATCAGCGCTGTTGACAGGGATAAGTGACACCCATTACAAATCTGTTTACTACCTCCAGATAATGTCTTTAGTTTCTGAATGTATGTGCAGGGTAGGGAGTCTCTGTAAGCACAGGATATCTGGAATTTTATACAACTATAGAATATCCTGTGCTGGAAGGGACCCACAAGGATCATCGAGTCCAACTCCTAGCCCTTCAAATCATTTTAAATCCCATTGGCTTTATTTACCCAATAGGTCAGAGTTGTAATTCTGTGGCATTTGTCAATGTAAGTGGTTTTATATCTGGGGAGAGCTTGAGCAAAAAAAATTACTGGTTTGTAGAAGAATAGCCCGATTCTGAATTTCATGGCCATTTTTATTTTTGGAAAGTTAGCCACTAATTACCTGTTGTAATAAGAAGTAGCTTTATTACAGTTGTGCCTGAAATAAAATTAGGTTGAGCACTCTCATGCAGGAGATATTATTGGAGTCAACCTCCAAAATGTTGCAGTTGAGGATGTGGCTTACTGGTGGACTTGGCAGTGCTGGGTTAATGGTTGGGCTTGATGATCTTGGAGGTCTTCTCCAAACTAAATGATTCTACAAAGTCCTCAGCATTTTAGGCAGGACTGGAGGTGAGAAAGATGGAGTGCTGCAGCTCATTGCAACCCAGGCAGGTTTTCCTTTATTTTGTCAGCCTCCTGCTTAATTCTGAATGGAGTTCAGTGTTTTGTCTTCAGGGAGGTGAGTGCCTTGTGCAGGTGATAGCCAGAAGACTTGAAGGCTTTAACATCCAGCCTGTTCTGGCAGTGCTGGTTCCTTGGCACGGCCAAACTTTGTCTTAACCCTCTTCAAACCCTGTGTGGTGTGACAAGTGCTTGCTGAGGCCAGTGGGACCTTTGCAGGGGAGCAAAGGACAAAACAAACTCTGGCTTGGATGTGTTTCTTTGCCATCTACATAAACACACAGCAGCAAGTGTTGGTGTTCTCACCTGCCATCCCTCACAGACTTGCTGTCCCACGCTGCCTGCAAAGGTGCATTTGCTAAAAACCATCCCAGCTGCTGCACGCTGGGGTGCAGGGAGGGTGGCAGAGCCTGCCCCGTGTGACCAGCTCTGTCTGCACTGTGGGGTGCTCCTCTGAGCTGAAGGACTCCCACCAGAAGACACTTTGTTGTCCAGAAGGGCAGGGGACCAAGCTGGGCAGGCAGATTTTACAGGTAGATGGGATGTGAAGCAGTGGGCTAAAGTTGCTATCCCCCTCTCTGGCATTGGCTTTTATTTTCCAAAATGTGTGATGACAGCAGAACAGTGGACGAGGGAAGTAGATTTGCATTAAAATACACCAGAGGTATCACTGAGCCAACGTTGACTTCTCTCTTGGCCCTATAACAGTGCCATCACTTCTGTCTTGTTCACCACACTTGTTTAATGGGATTATTAATATGGATGTGTTTGCTTCCCAGGAGCGTCCTGAAAAGCAGTTAAAATTTGAAAAGTGTGTTGAAGAAGTCTCTCAGTACTGCTTTAAAAATACTTTTTGATTTCTTTTAGTAAAAAGAAGTTTAGTTCCTGCTGTGCTGGAGTTTCCACCTTGCATTTTTCCTGTTGCTTGTGTGTGGTATTCCATGGCTCTAACATTCTTTATCCTGCTTTGTAAAATGTTGCATTTTATCCTGTACTGGAGAGTCAGATTTTCAATATCTTATTACACAGAATGGGAATAGGAGGCAACCTTCAAAGTTTGTGCTATAAAACTTCTTCCCCTTTAGATGACATAGAGGAGTTCTCATGCTTAATTGAAAGGTTCAGGATGCTATTTTCAAGACTTCTATTCTAGTGAAAGGTGGAGAGCTCTTTTTGCAGATTGCTTGTGGCTAGGACTGATTTCTTGTCCAAAATTAACCTCTTTCTGCAGTTTTTTTCTAAAGGCAGCTGGGGAGCCAGTGGCAAGAGGGGAAGAGGAGCACTTTCTGTAGCATTTAAATGAGACATTTCTTGGAAGGGGATCCTTCCAAGGGGGGTGGACTGTAAGTGGCATTAAAATCCTTGGCTGTTACTGGAAGTTGTATTGAGGATGAAGGGAGGGAACAAGGACTGGAATGCTGGGAGGAGTGAAGAATTTGCTCTTGCAGGGCAAGGAGACACGGCAGCTTCTCCCTCACAACTCTCACCTGAAGCCCATGTTTCTTTCCTCATGTGGACTTCTTTGGTTCTCCTTTGGTTGTCTTTCCCTTCAGTATCAAAGCTGCACCCCCTGAAGGTTTTCCTGGCTTCTGGTGCCTGAGTTCACACAGGGAATGAGATGAAACAAGGCAAACTTGGTTCTAATCGCCCTCGTCTAATTCTGCTGCATAATGGAGATGAGCAGTACTTACATAACAATATCCTGGGATGTTAATACATTTAATAACCCAGAAAGGTGGGAAGAGCTTCTGAATTACCTATAAAATGGCATCTAACTAATGAAGTTTACGGGAAGCCCATCTCTTTGAAGGACAGTCAGACTTCTGCATATGCTCAGAAGAGGAGACAAAATGAAGCTGCCTGTCCTAATCAGAATAAAATTCCCATTAAAAATAAGTTCTGAGGTGATGTTGGATTATGCCAGTAACACAGGGCTTCTAGTTCAAATCTTGCAAAAATGTAAACAACACAGACTCCTTTAGATTTAATCTTTTTTTTCCAAGTGTAGATATGTTCCAATCTTGGGGATTAGAGCTCTGTATGTGCCCAGTGAAAACAATCGGTTCATTAATGCTGTTTTGTTAGACCTTGCCCCCCTCTTGCCATGGTGATAAGGGACCTTAATTAGATCCCAGAACAAATGCTGGAGAGCTTGACAAAAAGGAGAAACATGGGGAGGGGGTGGAGAAATACTGCGATGCTGTTAGCAGATACGTGCAGAGAGCTGTATCCTGCAGAGGAGAGGCTGTGTTTCATGGAAAACACTGGTTTCCTTTCCCAGGAACACAGCCTGTGCTGCTGGGCTGGACACATCCATGGGCAGTGGGTAGGACTGGCACTGGCAGCTTCCTGCACATCAGATCCTGCTCCCAGGTGTGGGCACCTGTCCTTGGGCAGCACAAGGAACGGAGCTGTGGATTAAAAATGTGTATTCCTAAATCTGTGCTGGATGCTGCTGATGTTCCCCCATGGGAAGTGGCCACATCGTTGGGTTGATTCATATGTGAACAAAAACAGTGTGTGAGGGGAGGGTTGGAAAGGGAGAAGGGGGAGAGTTCAGAGGATTTTTATGAATACCATGGGCAGAGAGGGCGTAAGCAAAAGAGGGGGAATGATGGTGCTAAACAATGAAAAGGAAGGTTGGCAAATGTTAGCTGGAGCAAAGAAGAGAGCTTTCTCTGGGAAGCAGATCTCCATGTGGTTTCAAAAAAGCAAGCATGCAGAAACACGGGCGTTAAAAATTCAGAACTGCTGGGTTCTTCTCTTTGTTTTCTGTTCTTGGGTGCTCAGGTTACACCTTCCAAACTTCCTGTGCCATCGCTGGAAGTAGAACATTAACTTCAGGTTAAAAATCTCAGCTTGTCATTAACTGCATTTCCAGTCTGAAATCAGAGGACTGTGGCTATCAGCTCTCATACCTTTGTCTCCAGTCTTAAATTACGTGCTGCCTGATTAGTTGTACTTCATAATTATTCCTTACTTCAATTACCTTTCAATAAACTAAAATAAGATTATCTGAGTCTCTCATAGGAAGTGTGTTTTGCTGGCCATGAGACAGTTGTTCTCTGAGCAACTAATCTATTAATTTATTTTTATTTCCATGTCAGGTTTTCTGTGTCACAGTGACACGTCTTGGTGCACAGGTGAAGATGTTTCAAGGGAAATTTATTGCATTACAAGATGATGCATAAAAGCCAGCCCTGTTGTCAAGGTCTATCAAGCAGTTTAAAGCTTGGAATTGGATCTCTGTCTAGCCTAATATTTTAGAAACTTTTAAGTAAGAACAAGGTGTAATTCCTCTATTTTAAAAAATAGGCCTCTGCAAAGCATACATCAAACCTGCCAGCATTTTAGTAAATATATCAAAAAGCAAATTCAGGTGCCTGTAGACCTACATCTCATTTAAACACATTATAGTAGGTGCTAAAGTAATCCTGTGAGAGGCAGGTGTTATCTCTGAGTAAATACAGAACTGTCCATCAGCCCTGATGATGTGAGTGCCTTCCTGTGATCTCCAGGTGCCTGGGGAAGCAGCAGGAGCGAGCTGTGTACCACTGAAAGGTTCTGGCTTCCAGTTCCTTCTCAGCTTTTTGGGTTTGGGTTTGGTTATCAGGAGTAAAAAAAGCTCCAGGTGTCCTGGTTTGCTGCCCTGCCCTGCCCGGGCTGGCTGTGGCAGTGTTGTCATAGGCTCATTTTAACAAAGGTAGCTTTGTTTTTCCCTGAAATGTGGTCAGGAAAGAGAAACTATTTGGAGTTTGCTCAGTAGGAGATGGCTTGCAATTTCTTACTCATCCACTATTTCTGTGTGTTTCCAGTACCTCTCTTCAGGGTATTTATTCAAGGTTAACAGAACCTTCTTAACAGTTCTTGCTGTTCTTTCACAACCCTGGATTTCGTTATTTTTTAATTTATCTAGAGAGCACGGTGGCCTTAAACATCCAAGACTATCCAGTATTAGTTTCTGTTTTGCAAGAACAGAAAGAGGCTTCTTTTTGGAACTGAAGGAGAACTGAGGTGGTTCAGTTTAAATTTTCCAATTTTCCTTTGGAGACTGAGAGTGACTGTTTGAGCTTAAACAAGTTGTAAGGGTTATAGAGACGATTTCATGGACCCTCAGTGGAAAGGAATTTCAGATAAATACATACAAGATGACTGTTGTTTTAGTAACATTAATAAAATAAGAGATGAAGGTGAAGTAGGGGGAGGAGATTTGAATTTTCAGATGGCTGAGATGGGGGAGTGAGGAGGGTGAGCAGCAGTACCTCTGCCTGCCACTTAATTGGACCTCAAAATAAACTGGAGACCAGGTGTCCCTGCTCTGTAAAGCTGTGGTCTGCAAAATTATTGTCAGATAAACATTACTGCAGGAAAGAAACCTATAAACTCAGGCTTTTACGGGTTGTAACATTTTTAGTTGTAAATAACACTGTTAAAATCCACCCTTTCCAGACAGATGCTTCAGGAAAAGTGAATATGAACTCCTGCCCATCTTTAGGAGTCTCTTTGCTCCAGAATTCAGGGAAGGTCTCAGTGGGCCTGGAGCTTTTCTAGAAGTGGCTGCTGGTGTGGTGTGAGCGTGGTGAAACCAGAGCAGCACCTTTGGAAATCGCCTTCAATGTTTTTAAAGCTTCAGGGGTTGCTTCCCTGTTGTACCTGGTTGAACATCATGGAGTTCTGGGGGGAAAAAAGGCAGGCAGAGGATGAACCAACTACATCACTTAGTATTGAGTAGAACTCGCTTATGGGGTTGAGTTTGAAAGGAATAAAATGAGTATTTCCATGTTCATTGTTGGTCCCCCCCATGGCAGACTTGCTGTGTCTGTCTTGGGTTGGAGTTGCTCCTGTCAGAGCAGGAAATGCACAATCAAGGTATTAAATAATGTGATTAGATGATCTAGAGTATTTATTCCTAAATCATGACTTGTTTTCAAGCTGTTGTTCCTAGTGCTTGTACATATTATCTGAGAAGTTCTGTTTGGCTTTTACTGAGTCAGAACATTGCAGGAGAGTTTTTAAAGTCGCTATTTAAAGCTCAGATTTTGAGTTAAAACTCAGACCTTTGCTAATTCCCACCAGTGGCTGTCTGGTCCGTGTGCAGATGAATACAGAGAACAAAGTGGAAGTGCCAAAATGCCAAGTGCTCCCTGTTCCCCATGGCAGCAGGTTGGCAGCCAGGGCAGCAGCAGCACATGGAAGGTGTGTGACTCCAGGAAGACACCTCTGAGTTCAGCTGATAAAACCTCTGTTTAATCCTTCCTCTGCTTTCCACCTACTTCAATTAATTATGGAGATGAGTTGTTAGCGGTGAGTTTTATGAAACCATGTGTAAACAGTGTGTATAATGGAAACAATAAAGACCTCGTTTGTAGATCAGACATTAGGGAGATAGGATTATTTCCTGGTTCAAAGCAGGTGTCAGTTACGTGGATGGTTCCCTTTGTGTGCAAGAGTCATGGCAGGCAAGTGTTTTGCAGGGAACAGTGCACTTTGGAGAGGTGTCTGGGTTTTACAGGCTGGGTTTGTACAAGTGCTGTCCAACGGGCTCATCCACATCCGTGCTGGGTAATAACGGTGCAGCCACACCAGCAGAGAGACGTGTGTGGGAGAAGTCCTTGGTGGCCTGCCTTCTGCTTTTACAGCTTCTCCTGAGCTAATTGTTGAAGCCTTGCATTAAAAAAATGAAACCTAATTAAGGATTAAGTGAGTTGAACAGTATTTGCAGCGAATCTGTTCGAAGTCCTGATTTGACAACTCAGTGTGTTCTCTTGAGAGAGTTTCATCGTGTATCTGAAGTATGTCCAGCAACAGGACTGTAAGAGAAGGAATCAAGGTCGTATGGAATGATGCACAGCTTGTTTAATACCAGACCAGCAATCCCAGTCAGGGCTAGGAGCCACTTGCCACGTGTGTCTGTTTGACCCGTGGGAGAGCCCAGCCCTGGGACTCCTTGGCTGTGGTGTGGCAGCTACTGCTTGTCTTGGGGCAGGAGGAATACCACTCATCTTCTGCAGCTGGGCTGCTGTTCCCATCTTGTTTTCAGCCCTCCTGGGCAGAAAAGTAGTCTAGCATAAAAATCTGGGATGATAGCTGTGCCTAAGGGAAAGCTGGAGCTGCAGAGAGCATCACCCTGCCGTCTCCAAAAATACAGCTCTGGTCTGGGACACGCTTTGGCCGTGGTGTCTGCTGAGTATTGTGGAACAGGTGTCACCATCTGGCAGGTCAGGTGGTACCCAGGCAGCAGAGCTGCAGTCAGCAGTGGTGATGGTGGGATGGCAGAGTTTGGGGAGCAGCAGAGGTGATGGGATGGCAGGGTTTGGGGAGCAGCAGAGGTGATGGGATGGCAGAGTTTGGGGAGCAGCAGAGGTACTGGAATGGCAGGGTTTGGGGAGCAGCAGAGATGCTGGGATGGCAGGGTTTGGGGAGCAGCAGAGGTGCTGGGATGGCAGGGGTTGGGGAGCAGCAGAGGTGCTGGGATGGCAGAGTTTGGGGAGCAGCAGAGATGCTGGGATGGCAGGGTTTGGGGAGCAGCAGAGGTGATGGAATGGCAGGGTTTGGGGAGCAGCAGAGGTGATGGTGTAATGGCAGGGTTTGGGGAGCAGCAGAGGTGCTGGAATGGCAGAGCCCCGGGAGCAGCAGAGGTGATGGGATGGCAGGGGTTGGGGAGCAGCAGAGGTACTGGAATGGCAGGGTTTGGGGAGCAGTAGAGGTGACGGTGGAATGGCAGGGGTTGGGGAGCAGCAGAGATGCTGGGATGGCAGGAGGTTGGGGAGCAGCAGAGATGCTGGGATGGCAGGAGGTTGGGGAGCAGCAGAGATGCTGGGATGGCAGGAGGTTGGGGAGCAGCAGAGATGCTGGGATGGCAGGAGGTTGGGGAGCAGCAGAGATGCTGGGATGGCAGGAGGTTGGGGAGCAGCAGAGATGCTGGGATGGCAGGAGGTTGGGGAGCAGCAGAGATGCTGGGATGGCAGGAGGTTGGGGAGCAGCAGAGATGCTGGGATGGCAGGAGGTTGGGGAGCAGCAGAGATGCTGGGATGGCAGGAGGTTGGGGAGCAGCAGAGATGCTGGGATGGCAGGAGGTTGGGGAGCAGCAGAGATGCTGGGATGGCAGGAGGTTGGGGAGCAGCAGAGATGCTGGGATGGCAGGAGGTTGGGGAGCAGCAGAGATGCTGGGATGGCAGGAGGTTGGGGAGCAGCAGAGATGCTGGGATGGCAGGAGGTTGGGGAGCAGCAGAGATGCTGGGATGGCAGGAGGTTGGGGAGCAGCAGAGGTGCTGGAATGGCAGAGCCCCGGGAGCAGCTCCGGCTCCAGCGGCGGTGCCGGGACAGGAGCAGCCCGGAGTCTGCGCGGGGCTGGATGATCCCGCTGGCCTGAGATGGTGCTGGCAGGAGAGCTCGGGCACTGCCTGGCTGTTTGATTTGTCTCCCTGGCTTCCCCTGCCTCTCTCCTTTGTGCTCCTGGCAGGGAGGCCACATCTCAAGCTGCAGATGGGAGCAGGGAGGCGTGAGCTGGCGCGGGGCTGAAGTGACCGGGCGCTGGCAGCCACCAGGCAGGAGGAGCCCAGCAGCCGCTCACACAGAGCTCTGGCAGGGCTGATTTACTGCTTGCAGGACCCTTCCACAGAATACAGCAGCCTGTAATGTTGGTCTATATATATTTAAAATATAAAATTCATTACAGTTGTTCATCTAACAACTACCTGGAGTTTGTCGTTGGTTTAAGCAAGTGATGTAGTCAAACTCCTAAGTGCAAAAATGTCCAAGAAATTAAATCAGCAAGCCAAAAGTGATGGCGTGGAAGGGGACAGGAGGTAATTAAAAGATAAGGCTTTGTAAAAAGCTTGATTCTAAGATTTGTAAGCAGATGTTTGGAGTGTAATTTTTTCTTTGTGTTAACTGGGAAGTTTGTATTTTATTCTTGCTTCTCGGTTGATGACAGAATAATCATACAGCTCCCAAGTCTGTTGTGAACAAACTCCTGTGCACTTTTTTTCATAAAAATTCTTTTTGCAGTATGTGGAAGTTTACCACGGACACATCATGGCTGTGTGATTGTGTACAAGTGCTAAATGCTCTTTGCATCCATCAAATTTAGTTCTGCTTCAAAAGCAACACTGGCCCTGTTGCTTACTGGTGATGTTCGTTAGCATTTTTAACCCTTTTTTTTCACAGAAGGTTAAATTGAGAGTAGGAAGTTGTGGTCCAGTTGTGTAAAGGTGCTGTAGACTCCCAGTTCCCAAGGATGTCAGTGATGACAATCAGGCTGCAGAGCATAAAAACTCCTCTTCTCCCATTGAACCATCCAGCACAGGGTTCCCTGTATGTAACAGGAGCTGGTGGATGTTCATCCATGCATTGTGTTGAAGTGATTTTATTTGTTGTACTTTTTATGTTCTAGGAAGACCTGAGGCAGTGGCAGCTACAAAAGCCACTGCAAACTGGTCTGCCCCATCCCTGGAAGTGTCCAAGGCCAGGTCTGATGGAGCTCTGAGCTGCCTGGGGTAGTGGAAGGTTTCCCTGCCTATTTGTGTGGAAAGAGATGAGCTTTCATGTCCCTTCCAGCCCGGGCCATTGTGATTCTCTGATTGTCTGGTCCGTGTGAAATCCCACGTGTACTTGCAACTGAATTTTCTCTGCAGTTGCACACCAACTTCTGGTCTCCAGTGGTGGGTGCAGGCAGCGATCACCGGGCTCTGCAGGAGTGTCTCAGAGTAAATGAGGTTGTTAATCAAGGCTGGGGCTTCCTCTGCTTGCTGAAAGCTAATTGGGACTTGCCCAAAAATATGCATTTTAAATGGCCTAATTGAACTGCTCAGCAGTTCAATTTAGCTGTAGTGGAGGCCTAAAGTTTTGGTTGTTGTTGTCGGAGTAGCAGACATTTGTGGTTTGTGGTGGGCAGTGTGTAACAGTGTAGTTACACTGGAGCTCCATCTTCCAGTGGAATGAACCCCATGTTCCAGTGGAATAAAAAAAAATCAGAATCCCACTTTTACTGGCTTGGATGCAACAGAGAGCAGCATTATCCCCAAACTCACTGGCTAAATTTGACTGGAGCCTTTGCCTGCTTCCTAAACTCCCCATTATTGTTTTAACTACATGTATTCAGTATTCTTGATGCCTGTCCTAAAGCTGCATAGCATTTCTGTAAAATACAAAATACCTTGTGACACTTGCCATTTCTTACTCCATGTACGACCTCTGGAGTATCTCCAAAGCTCTGGAAAAGAATGAGATTTTCAGTAATGGCTACAGGCATTAAGGGCATAAATGCTGTTGAGTATCAGTGGGATTTATGCTCCTAAGTTGCTGTAAATGCTTTTGAAAGTCACATCCAAAATGTATCATTAAGAACAAGATATGCTGCTAGTGTTTTTTAAAGCAGATGTGTGATATAGATGAACAATAAAATGAAAGGTGCTTTATAACGTTATTCTTGTGGAAGAATTGTTAAATACATAATTATTACAAACAGCTGAATTTTGGAGAGCTTTCTTGTCAGGATTGCAAGTTGGTATGTTGATGTTCATGCAGCTCCAGAGAGAAACCAAGGGACTGAGATTTCAGGGCAAAACTCCTTTAGTCTGTTGTTAATCAAGAAGAAATTTCTATATATTCCTACTGAGACGAGAAAATACCCCCAGTTCCCAAGAAATGTTCTAGTACACTGATTGTTAAATGTAAATGAGACCCTGTCATTAAAATCCATAGATTCACAGTGCTAAATGACAAATTGCAGTTACCACATCGCTTAATACACCATTCTTTTATTTTAATATCTCGCAGGTTCGTTACTGCTCAGCGGTGTCTGGGGGGTTTTCTGGAGGTTTGGGCTGGTGGCCATTGTGTCTGGGAGATTTTCAGGGTTCCAGGTGGTGGCTGTTGTATCTCCAGTTTGTTTTCCACTGACCCTTGAATTTCCTGAAGGCAGGAAATGTGCTGTTACTCCAGGAGCAGATTCCTCCCGCTTTTCTTCTCACAAGTCCCAAACTGTCTTTTTTCCCCAATGTTCCACGTGCTCTAAAGATGGACCATTTCCCCCTCCTTCCTTCCTGATTTCAGCACTGTGTGTCGTTATTTAGATTTGTAATTTCTGAGTTCTCTTCCTGAAGAGGTGGCAATTCCTCTGGGAACGTCTGCGGCGTTTTGCCTGTGCCCAGCTGCTCTCCCATCATATCACTGCGTATTTATGGGGCTGGGCACTCCTATTAGCAGTTGTAGTTACATATTTAAACATACTTCACATAACTAATTATGTCTCATGGCCTGTAGCCAAATTGACTAATTCTGCCTCCTAGATGCTCTAGAAAAATACACATATTTAGAACGTGGCTAAAACTTCCCTTTAGCGACTCAGTGACGTTTCCCTGAGGTTGGGCTGTTCTAAGAGGGCAAATAAAGTTGTTTCAACATGAGGAAATTCTGAACTAATTTTCCCATCTGTCTTTCTCCTCCCTTTTTTTTTTTTTTTGGAGCCTGTCTTTGGTGGCAGCTGCCCTCTGTTCCAGCTGAGGGGGCTTGTTCTGCGTGGACGTGCTGGTTGGGCTCCTTCACATCATCAAATGCAAAAGATTTGTCTTAAATAAACTCCTGAGGTCTCTACTATTTAAAAAATCATCACACAGAGCAAGAGGCTGGGCCAGCTGCTTGCATTATTGCCCCAGAGAGGAAATACAGACCAACTGTGCTGGAAATGGAAGTGGTTGGACTTACATTTAGAGTTGCTGGTTTTTATTTGTAGAGCTGATTACAGACTTTTACGGGCAATTATCAAAAATAAGGAAAGTCTGGGAATCTTTTTTTTCCTTGGTGTTGCTCTGCAGATTGTGTGTTCCTCTGAAATGCCCATTGCTGACTGGCTGCAGGCTGGGGCTGGGTGTTTCTGCCTGGTGTCTGCCTGTAATTCCATTTTGGAGCCCCAGCATCCCACCTGACAGCTCTGACATCCTGCTGCCATCGTGCTAATTGCCTGGCATTCCCGGGATTTTAGTGCAAGGTGTGCACGTGCAGAGATCTCCCTCTCACAGGTGGAAGGGGAGATTTCTTATTTATTTGGTTTTGCTAGCCTAAGTTAGGTTGGGAATGGGAAGCCATTAAAGGATAAAAGCAACACACATGCCTGTAGAGGTCAATTTAACTGGTGCAGCAGCACAAAAACACACAAAGGACCCATGTAACAAAACCTAATCGGCTTTAGCTTGAGGGTTACCAGAACCCACATCTTTGAGATTGCTGCTATCAGTTACATTTTTACAGTTCAGCACTATTTTTTATTGCAAGTGAGGCACAGTATTTGTACCTATTAGCCTTTGAGTTTCCTTTTTAGCTCCCTCCCCATCAAGCGAGATGCAGCATTATTATTAAACCGTTCTCTGGGCTAAACACTGTGAATGTCATTCATGTCTGTGTTTATTAATAAAGCAGGAAGAGGGAGAGGCTTTAGCTTGTCTGGTTTGCTTGACTTGCATCAAGGATAACTTTGCAAGAGAGAGAGAGAGCGCTTTCAATAGTATTCAAAATTGCATAATGAAAAGGTTCTGGAAATAATTATAAAAATCAGTCTGAAATCACTTTGGAGAATTGTTGAGGGTTTTTTTTTATTAATATTTTTTATTTTTTACATTCAAATTGGCAATGAAGTGTAATGAAGACAGTCAGAAATAACCCCTGCCGCCCACGCAGGGTATATATAGAGATTGTATTTACTCTGCTGTGCAAGCATCTACTGCAAGATGGCACATTAAAATGTGAACAAAACAGCACATCCCCGCTCCTGGATGCCGCAGTGCTGCTCGCATCTGATAAACACTTGGAGTGGGGAGCCGTGCTGAGCGCGTGCAGCAGCTGCTGCCACGGCCTCCTGCCATCCACGGCCACCAGCTCTGCCTCCGCCACGCCTTGGGATGTTCTCAGCCTGCCCTCCTCCTCCTCCTCCTCTTCCTCCTCTTCCCAGGGCAGTTTTCCAAACCTTATCCAAAACCTGGAGCGCTCAGGCTTCCCAGCTTGCTGCGGCTCTCGCTGCCAGGTGTGTGAGCACGCCCAGGGGGTTGGGTGGTGGTGGTTTTTGGTTGAGGTGGTATCTGCAGGACGTGGTGTCTGAAATCAGCACAGCTCTTCTTCGCCCTTCAGCACCGCAATTCAGTTTCTTGCAGGTTTAAGCTTTTTTTTTTTTTTTCCCCCCTCTGCCACAAAATCGTTTCCAGTCCTTGTCGATGTGTGTGTGACCTTCAGTGGGTAATCTCTTAATTAATTTTTGTACTGAATATGCAGCATATTGAGACGTGAGCTTTAGACACTCATCTCGGAGGCCGTGTTCGTTCTAAAAATCAAATGCATCAAATTTGGCAAGAAAAGCCCAATTGCAAGTAACCAACCTCTTTTAGCTTCCCCCCTGCTCTTTCACCTCAAAAAATGTCATATTGCCCATATTTGCATGTGATAATTTAGCATAAAAAGCATTTTGAGCACCCTGGAATGAACGTTTTGACATTCAACTGGATGTTTGCTTTTACATTTGCCATACTTGGGTGCACCTCTGTGAGAAATGCATTGCAGAATTTTTGTATCTGAGGTTATACAAATTGTTTTAAATGCTGGTAATTGATTCCCTGCTAATGCTTTCAGCATGGCTTGCTGGGGCTGAGAAGTGCAGGCAGAGGTTGAATTTGAAATTGGAGTTTATTGTGTTCCTGTCTTCTCTCCATTATGTTCTGAATGCTGGGGGAGAGCTGATGGAAGGATTTGGGGATTTGGTTTGGGTTTGGTTTTGGGCCCTGTGGTGAGGTTGATTTTTGGTTTTGTGGTAGGTGGTTCTTTTGTTGTTTGGGGTTTTGTTGTTTTGGGGGGTTTTTTTGACACAATGAAAAAAATCAACTTTCTAGTCAGCAAAAACGGGCATGTGGCTTTTAGGCTGCAATCCTGTGGGCTCCCATTTGCTGTGTTCTTGCTCTAATTAAAAGGAGTGTTCCTTAAAAGTGTAGGTATGGTAGAGGGGGAGAAAAAAAAAGTGTGGCTAGTTGTTGGCAGCAGCTACTGTTTGCAAAGGGATGTCATCACCTTCAAAATTTGTTGTTTGTAAGAAGGCTTTTTTACCTCCCAGTGCTGCAAATAGCATTTAAAATAAGCAATCCTGGGAAAAGATCATCAGAGTTCTTGTGTTTTTCCCCAGTTATTTTTGTGAAGATACTGATACAAGTACATTCGAAGAGGTTTTCCCTATTATACATGGATTTTTCACATAGCTGTAGTAGGGAACAAAGGTTTCATGTTAGAAAAAAATATTGCTTGTAAATTCTTTGGGGGGAAGCTCTGACAGCAAGATTTGAAATTAATTTCCAAGTCCTGTAAATTTTAATAGATTTAAAAATCTGATTTGCCTTTTATTTTATTATCTTGTCCAGATTCTGTCATGCAATATAAACAGTAAAATTAAACTATTATATTCCTTATGTGTTTTTCATCAATAATTCTAGATGTGGAAATTCTGGAAGGGATTAGTTCACCATAGCTTAGATGTGCACTGTGCTGCCATGATGTGTTATTTACTGATTCTAGTTTGGGGGTTTGTTCTCTTTTTTTTCCTCTCTAAGATATTTTTGTCTGCATTTATTAATACAATACTGAAATCAGTGCAGCAGCCAGTTTTCCCTTGCAGAAGATGATGGACAAAAAGGAAGATCCACACACCTTTGTGGCTGTAAAATAAGTGACTTGATGGTGACAGTGATGTTGCTCAGAGTGGAGAGTTCTGTGCTGCTCAGGGTGGGCTGAGCAGAGGAGATCCAAGGGGTGGCCCAGCATTGCATCTGCACCAAATGGAGATGTGCAGCAACAGAATTCTGCATTTACACTGATTTATGAGTGTAATGGAAGTGCATCTGCCTTGACTCTTGGGGATGGTGCTGTGGAGGGCCAGGAGCTGCCTTCGATGATCTTTGTGGGTCCCTTCCAACTCGGAGCACTCTGTGATTCCCGTGGGTCCCTTCCAGCTGAGCACACCCTGTGCCTCTGTGCTTGTGCCTTCCTTGGCATCTCTAACAGCACCCTGGGTACCACTGGGCAGGGGGAACCACCAGAACCCAACATTCCCAGTGGTATCTCCAGCACTGCATCCTCTGGGAGCTCTGTCCTGCTTGGCATGGGCTGGAGGCACCACTGGGCAGGGGGAACCACCAGAACCCAACATTCCCAGTGGTATCTCCAGCACTGCGTCCTCCGGGAGCTCTGTCCTGCTTGGCATGGCGTGCAGGGCCGAGCCTGGCCTTTTCCCAGCCCTGCCCAACTCTCCCCAGCCGTGCGCGGTGGGGAAGGCGATGCTGAGGATGCTGCGGTGGCCGCCAAAGCCCGGGCACAGCCCTGGTAGCCCCAGCACAGCCAGGCTGGGCTCGGGGAGGCGGGGGGGCTTTGCTGGGTTCCCCTGGAAGCCCGGCAGCCCAGGCGGCTCTCTGGGCAGCCCAGGTGGCTCTCTCGGTAGCCCAGGAGGCTCTCTCGGCAGCCGGGGTGGCTCTCTGGGCAGCCCAGGTGGCTCTCTCGGTAGCCCAGGTGGCTCTCTCGGTAGCCGAGGCGGCTCTCTCGGTAGCCCAGGAGGCTCTCTCGGTAGCCGAGGCGGCTCTCTCGGTGGCCCAGGAGGCTCTCTCGGTAGCCGAGGCGGCTCTCTGGGCAGCCCAGGAGTCTCTCTCGGTAGCCCAGGAGGCTCTCTCGGTAGCCGAGGCAGCTCTCTGGGCAGCCGAGGCGGCTCTCTCGGTGGCCCAGGAGGCTCTCTCGGTAGCCCAGGAGGCTCTCTCGGTGGCCCAGGCGGCTCTCTCGGTGGCCCAGGAGGCTCTCTCGGTGGCCCAGGAGGCTCTCTCGGTAGCCGAGGCGGCTCTCTCGGTGGCCCAGGAGGCTCTCTCGGTAGCCGAGGCGGCTCTCTCGGTGGCCCAGGAGGCTCTCTCGGTGGCCCAGGAGGCTCTCTTGGTGGCCCAGGAGGCTCTCTGGGCAGCCGAGGCGGCTCTCTCGGTGGCCCAGGAGGCTCTCTCGGTGGCCCAGGAGGCTCTCTGGGCAGCCGAGGCGGCTCTCTCGGTGGCCCAGGAGGCTCTCTCGGTGGCCCAGGAGGCTCTCTGGGCAGCCCCCTCGCTGGCCGTGCTGGCAGCACAGACCCCGGGTCAGGGGGAGCCCCCAGATCCCGGCAGGCTCTCGGCACAGCGGGGTCAGACACTTCAGATCCTCTGAACTCCTTCGTGGCTGGATTTCCACCCCCCAGCTCCGCCTGCAGACATACGGTTCACCCCCACCCCGTGTTGGGCTTGGTTTGTTATGTCGCAGCTTTTTTCTTCTTTTTTTTCCCGTTTTCTCTGCGTGGTTGGGTTTTTGTTTGGATTTTTGTTGTTGTGGTTTGGGTTTTGTTGTTTGTTTTGCTGCGTGTTGTTGTTTTGTTGGTTTTGGTTTCTTTTTTCCCCAGAGAAAGGCAGAGGCAAAATCCTTGGTGTCACCTCTATTATTGGATATGTGACTTTCTGGGAATGACAGCAGTTTATCTTTACTAAGCTTTTCCCCAGATTTGAGAGACAAACCCCTCAAATGATGAATTGCAAGCCAGGCTGACCCTTCTCCATCCATGTGAGGATTTCTTTACCCCATTACTGGCACTACCTGTCTGGGTTTGAGCACTGTTTTAATCATCTTTACCTTCTCTGCACCCCTCAAAGTTTAATTTTTTTTTTTATTCTCAGAGATACTTCACCAAGCATAAATATTTCATTCTATGTTTGCATGCCTTCCTTTTATCACTGGACTGCTATATTTAATAAATAAAAAGACAGGAAGATAGTTGCTACAGTTGCTTGTTACACACAACTCAAATTTTAATGATTAATGTAAATACTTGGTCTTTTCAAGTTTAAATCTGTTTAAAAAAAACTCACCAAGACAGTGTTGTTTACATGAAAATGGTGAAGGTAAAGCCTGTTTTTTTGAACATAAAATGGCCTATAATCTCACAATAAACAGGTTTTTTTTAAATAGTCAATAGGTATGTTTATGAGCACTTGTGTTGGGGTTTTTTTAAAAGTCACTTCTTAGTGTCTCCCACCCTACAAAGACATCAATCAACAACTTCAAGGAATAATCTCGTTTTTGTTTTTATGTAAGCATTAAACCTTCATATTAACACTTGGTTTGTTTTGGAAAGCAGATCCCAGAGTAGATCCAGGGCTTCGCTTTTTTGATGCTGGGTTTCAGGTCAGACCTTCAAAATAAGGATAAACAAGTTTCTAATTGTATGGAAATGCTGCATTGAGTGTCCACGAGTCTTGTTGATGTACAGCTATCACAGCAATTAAATGCCATGGTTTAATTTTGTCTTTTGACCTTCCTGCCGAAACTATCTTGGTCTAATTTTCAAGTATCCAACAACTTCGTGTCACCTTTTCTGAGTTTTACCTCTGCAAACCTGTGTTCCCATTTGTTATCCCAGCATCAGTGATCATATCCCAGAACTCTTGGAACCTGTGGGCTTTTCCCATCTGAACCTGGGTCAGGTGCATCTTCCTGCTGCTTCTTTCCTTCCCTCTGGGAGCAGGACAGCGTTGCCCTTTCCCAGTGGTGATTTTTCCTGGTGTTTTCCCAACAGTTCCCTGGAGTTCCTCTTTCCCACATCTCTGGCTTGACAGGGCTTTTGGAAAAGGCAGCCTGTGTAAAAATAGTTCTTCTTGCATCCCGTTAGTGGTGCTGGTTTGGTGGTTTTGTTTTTTTTTCTTTTTAACTGCTGAAGAAAAAGATAATGCTGCCAACTGGAGACGGGTGAGGTGGGTATTCAGGGTTTGTAATGTTCCCTTCCCTCCCCCGGCCTTCCTTTCAGAGGAGCTGGAGCATTGCTGGAGTCTGCAGCTCATTCTTGGGGATAAATTTACCCGAGCTTGGGGAGCAGTTCCCTGTGAGCTGACTCAAAGTGGCTGTTCCAGTCAGTGCTGGGGCTGGAGTGGGAATCCCCAGCTGAGCTTATGGGACAGGGATGGGGCCGTGTGGGGTGGCACCAGGGGGTGTAAGGGGTGTCTGCTCCCTTATCCTGGTCTAACCCTGCTTCAAAAAGCCTTCCCTGGGCACAGCCACCTCTGCCAGGTTTGTGGCCCTTGGCACAGCATCGCCGGAGTTTCGTCAGGTGGGAAAAACTAAAGCTCACTTAGAGAGCTAAAAACTGCTGTAAGAAGTAACACCAGGTACTTTCTAATTCTCCACATTTTTGTGGTTTTGGTGTGACCTTTGTTTGTTGGAGACTCTTTAGCCTCTGCCCCTCCTGTGGGTGATGCCAGGGCTGTGCTTTGGGCAGGTCCCACGTGTGCCTGCCCTTCCTCCCTTCCCCTGCTCCCGCTGTCATTCAAGTGATAATCCTGCCTCATTTTCACTGACTAATAGTGGTGATTAACCTTTTCAATTTTGACATTATAGATAATAAATCAAGTCTATTGGCATCTCGTCTGCAATGGTGCAAGTTTTTAAAGGATAACAAAACAGGGAATCGGAGCACGGCACAGGCACTGCCTGCTGCCCGTCATGGAAGCCTCTAAGGTTGGAAAAGTCTCAGATCATCAAGTCCAGCTGTCAACCCAGCACCACCACCAGCTTCACCACTAAACCATGCCCTCCAGTGCCACGTCCACACGTTTTCCCAACGCTTCCAGGGATGGTGACCCCTCCACTTCCCTGGGCAGCCTATTCCAATGCTTTGCAACCCTTTCTGGGGAAAACGTGTCTCTAATATCCAGTCTAAACTTCTCCTGGTGCAACTTGCAGCTCCTTGTTGCCTCTCCTCCTGTCCCTGTTCCCTGGGAGCAGAGCCCAACCCTGGGCTGTCCCCTCCTGTCAGGGAGTTGTGCAGAGCCACAAGGTCACCCCTGAGCCCCTTTCCCAGCTCCGTTCCCTTCTCTGGACATGTTCCAGCCCCTCAATGTCCTTCTTGTCCTGAGGGGCCCAGAACTGTCCCCAGGACTGAAGGTTCCTCAGCAGTGCCCAGCACAGGGGAATGATCACTTCCCAAGTCCTGCTGGCCACAGCACTTCTGTCAATCAGCACTAATTGCTGTGCAGTTGGGGGAATTTTCAGATCCGTGTGTCCGTGTGCTGCGTGTGAGCCTGGAGTCCGTGTGCAGGGACAGTGTGGTGATCTGTTTATAGAGTTGGACATGGCTATTTTCAGATCTTTCTCCCCCCCTGCTTTCGGTCTGTGGAAGGAACAAATCCTGTGAGGATGAGAGCTCCTCCAGGGAAAGGCAGCGAGGGTGGCAGTGGTGACAGAGGGAAGAGAAATCCAGTTTTGTCTTCTCCCCTCCGTGGCTCTGCCAGATGGGACACCCAGCCTGGCACGTGGTGGCTTTCTATTCCTGGTGCCATTCAGGGGTGACAGTGCTGGGACACTCCATTCACAGGGCTGTCCCTCTGCATCCACGAGCTCTCCTGACAGGCAGATCCTCGAGGATCATCAGCAGGAGCCACGGCCTGGTGAACGTTTTGCTGATCGTGGATAGGAACGTGCGGCCATCCGGAGTGGCAGCGAGGAGCACCAGTGGCAGGCTGGGTGCAGGCTTCTCTCTGTCCCTTTGTGTCCTTTCCCGTTTCCCAGCACATCCCTGCTGCTGCTGGGGATGCTGCCCAGCCCTCACGTGTGCCAGGTGTTGTTTGCTCAGGTTTAATCTGCCGTGGTGCATCGGAGCGCTGGCAGTCACATGATAGCTGGGGACCTCACTGTGCCTTCCTTCTTGGAGATATTGTTAATTAAATTTTTTATGAAGGAGCTGAGGCACACCAGCAGCGATCTCCTTTCAAGCAGAAATGTAGCAGGCAGTTCCCAAAGAGACCTCATCTGCTCTCTTCTCTATGAAAATCAATTAGTGTTATGAATGTGTGATAGCTTCTTAAAAATCTGTCGTGTTGGAGAAGTCTTTGCACCTTAGAACAGCAAGGGGAAGGATGTGGCCTCTTGCTCCTCCTCCCTTCCCTGCTCCCTCCCCTGCTCTGGGTACTGGGCATGGCTGTGGGCATCCACTTGAACTTTCTTTTTGTTCACGTGCTTCAAGTTTTTCTGAATTCTCTTTTAAGAAAAAAACAAGCCTAGAGTTGTTTGGCTTGATAAGGGTGATATGTAAATGAAGACATCCATGCTTTGGTACCTCTTACTTCATCAGCATCCCCAGGCAGGGGTTTGCCCAGGCAAATTCTTGTTCCATGTTTTCTAAGAAGCACTTTTTATTTAGTGAGTGACTCGTGGTTCAGGCTGTAGGTGTGGCATCACTGACTTTGTCATGGGGCAGCCATTTGTGCTTCTTCTTAAATGCTGTTTTAATTCTCTCTGCAGTGTAAACACCATTTCTTTGTTGACTGTTGTGTTTGTTTTTTGAACTTCCTATCCAAGCTTAAATACTGAATTTATTTTCCCCCACACCTACCCAAGCAGAGCTACACACTAAAGAAGAAAAATATCATACTTATATGCTAAAATGCTTAATAGCTATGTAGCAGTTATAGACAAAAGATCATTTTCTCAGCATGACAGTGTTACTGGAGTAAATGACTTCAACCAAATGAAAAAGGTGATGTTTGCAGTATATATTTTTGCCTAAGCCTTATTTTATGTTGTGGCTTATACAGTATTTGACATCTAGAATATGCTTTCAGGAGATTTTTCTAAACAACTTGTGTAAGAAAAGAAAATGAGGGATTAATCCATGAAAATATAAAAGTTGCTTTTGAAACCACCTTCCCAAACACATGCAAATGGGAGAGTAGCAATTTGCCTTTTTACCTGGGATGCGGAAGTGTTGCCACCGCTGCTCCACCTTCCTGTCACTCCTTTGTTCCCTCTGTCACAGAAGTGACTCTCACCAATGCACAACGTGTGACTGCACAGGCTCTGACCTTTCCAAACTGCGCCCTTGTTTCCTCCCCAGCACTCCTTGGAGGAACAGCACAGATTTCCCTGCTCAGGCTCTCCTGGTTCACATCTCGGAAACGAGGCGGCCAAACCCATCCTTCTGCCCCCAAACACGCACACAGACGTCCCAAACAAACATTCCTAGGCCTGCACTTGCCTTGTAGAGGGAGAGAGGGAGGAGGAGATGAGTTTTGAAGTGGCTGTTGGCAGGGTTGGTCCATCCCGGGCGTGCAGCCCACGGGTCCGTGCAGGCCTCGCTCCGGGGCCGGACGCTTCCCCAGCAGGCTCTGACAGGCTCCTTGTCCCAGCTCTGAGCGACCTGCTGGGGGCTCAGGGGTGCTGTGGGGAGCCAGGGATTTGTAAAGGAACAAGGAGCATCCCAAGATGCAGGCAGAAGTGGGTGTTGGGTGGTTCTGGGGCAGCCAGGAGCGGTGTGGGGAGGGAGAAGCTGGGATCACCGGCTGTCATCCTTCTCACTCTTCTCCTTGTCCTCACGCCAGAGCTTTTTGTCTTTTCCTCTGCCTTGTCCATCACTGTCATCATTTTTCTTATTTACCTTCCAGCTATGCCTGTCCATAAGATCCTATGGAGAGATCTTGTTTCAGGCCTCACTGGAGGTTCTGTTCCTGTTTGCTAAACACCTTTTCCTCTCCTAATACATCACAGACTCCAAGCTGCTCTGACAAGGACTTCAGACTCCTTTTTGCACATGTACACCTCACACTGTGAGGTCCTGCTCTTTAGAAATTCCCACAGATACGTGGTGACATTTAATCTATGGCAGATTATATTGCGTTTTTTTTTTCTCCCTTTCCTTAGAATTTTGGAGGTGCATGAACAGTCTCAACACCTTGCAGCAGATGTCTGGGTACCCAGAAAAGTATTCCTTAGCCTTTCCTTACAGATCCTCATCTGCAAAAAAGAGGTGAATAATTCAGGCATGAATTAAAGGAATATCACGAGGATAAATTGTTATCTGAAAATTGATTTTGGAAGTGTTTTAGCTGCTTGGGATCTTTCTGTTCCCAAAGTTCTGGGAGAACCGTTCTGGATGTATGTGTTTTGTGATTTATTTAGCAAGCACTTCCAAGCATGTGCTTAGCTGCTGCAGTGAGCCAGAGCCTGAGGAGGCAAGCTTGGGATGACTGTTTTATCTCCAGGTGATGGACAAGATCTCTGCTTCCTTTGTGTTTTCTGTGCTTGGGAATGTGTCAGCTCCTGGTGTGAGCCGAGCCATCAGCGCTGCACCAGCCAGAAAAAAGCCAAGTGTAAGCAGCTGAATTTCTAGGGTGGAAGGTAGTTTACAGAGGAAGTTTTTGTGGGAATGACAATTTCCTGGTTTTTACAAATATCCTTGTGCTCTGGATTTCGTTCTGGAGCCCACCCCGGGCCTGGGTCTTCTGGGTTCAGCCAAAGCTTTCTGCTGTTTCATTGCCTGAGCATCACCCTCTGCTGTCCTGTTCCCCAGGTGGCCCTGCAATGTGTGGATGTACCTGCTGCTGGCAGTTTGGAGTTCTTAAGATGTGACTTTTCCCAGTGTACAAACCAAACTGGCAGAGACAGATCTTATTTTCAACTCTTGCATAGTTTTTAAACATTTACATTGAAGCTGAGTATTAATGATCCAGTGGCTGTTCCACACCAGGGTATAAAGCATTTCAAAGTCCTGCAGGCTGCTGAATTTTGTATGGAGGCAGGTTGAGCAGATCTTTAATTGAGCTCCCAGGAAAATCAGGAGAGCGTGGTGTGGCTTTCAGAGTGGGTTTTCATTCTGAGCTTTGTGTCTGGGAAATGCAAACACACTCAGCACCCTCATCTCCCTGGCATTGTAGTTACTACAGGATATGACTTAATGAATAGGCAAAGAAAGGTGTTTGCAAAGCCTGATGTGATATTTAGTTTTACCTTTCCCTGAGGTTTGCCTTTAACTGTGTTTATTTTTGTGTGGAGGAAGCAGTCACATCAAACTACGCAGGGCTCTGTTGGTGCTCCGCAGGCTCCTGCCCCAGGAGCAGTGCCTGGCTGTGCCACTGCTCCTGTCACCAGCTGCCTGGTGGTGATAAAACACACCCTCCTCCTTATGCACAGCTGCATCATTGGAGGTTTTTGGAGTTCCATTGCAGGCTCTGAGGTGATCCTGGGGAGCAGGAGGCGTGGGGTGCCTTGCAGGGTGTGCTCTGGGGTTCATTTCTCACCAGCTCAGACCTGCTGCATTCACCTCGCTCAGGAGTTGCTGACGTGGGACCTCCGTTGTTCAGTCTGTTTTGTGTCTTACTGATGCCACACACGTTTTGGTAATTCAGTGATACAATGGCATTTCAACTTCTTTATCCCTAAAAACCAAACAAAAGCCTTCTTACCCAAAAATCCCCTCAACACGTGCATTAAAAGAAGATGTTTTGCAAAGAGGATCTCTTGGAAATCGCTTGGTTCTACAGCTTGTATTGTAATGGTTTAAACAACGAAGTATGTCACAGAATCATAGAATATCCTGGGTTGGAAGGGATCCACAGGGATCACCCAGCCCAGCTCCTGGCCCTGCACAGATCCCCCAACAAGCCCACCCTGGGCATCCCTGGAGTGCTGTCCAAACACTCCTGGAGCTCTGGCAGCCTTGGGCCCTGCCCTTTCCCTGGGGAGCCTGGGCCATGCCCAGCACCCTTGGGTGAGAAACCTTTCCTGAACTCCACCCTAAATCTCCCCTGACACAACTCCAGCCACTTCTTTGGGTGCTGTCATCGGTCACCAGAGAGAAGAGAGACTTTTGCTGACTCTGTGTATCGCTTCTGTTTGGGTAGCACTCTGTAAATGATGAGTAGTGTCACACCCAGGTCACCAGGAATAAGCCAGAGCATCCTCTGAAGGATCCAGATGCTCCTTGGATAGGACTCCTCCTGCACACCAGGCATCTTGTTTACAGAGCTCAGGTATTTCAGCACCACGGGTGGAAATCCACATCTGCCCTGCCAACAGAACTTGTTCCTGGATCAGACAGAGATTGACAAGACTTCTCCCGTTTGTTCTGCATCACTTGCTGCTTCCCATCAAACCAGCGAGCTGGAGGAGGCAGAGGTCCTGCAGGAAAAGGAGTATGTGATCTCTTAAAGAGTGAATAGCAGCATGTGTACACAGGGGACAGCACTGCACTGCTCAAGTGGGCTCCGCTTCGATGCTGTCAGATGTGGAGTCTTTAAACTTGGACTTACTTTACATGGAATTCTTCAGGGTTTTAGAAGAGGGGGGAGAAAAAAAAAAAACCTGCTCTCTTTTGGAGCTCTGTGCTAGACAGTAGAAAAGCTGCTGTGTTTTCATAAGAAGCTGCTCCCTTTCTTCTTTGCCTCATGGAGTTTGCTCGTCTCGTGTTGATTGAGCCGTAACTCTCTCGGGCACCTTTGCAAACACAGCCTTGTTTGGTGGGAATTATCCTGGGCTTCCTCTTGTCCCCATCCTCTCACCTTCCTCGGCATCCCGTGGGCACAGGGGATGGTGCCTGGCCTGGGGACCCACCCACCTGGGCCCAAACCACGAGGTGTCTGCAGGCATGTCTGAGCCAGGTCCTCACCTTCCTCTGCCTTGCAGGGTCTGGAAGGCAGAACCTGCTGTTGTGTGCTATGGAAAACCCAGACTTCCCCGTGTAACTTGTGATTTCCAAGATGTAAATGTTCATGGGGATAGCTGGCTTTCAAAAATGAGCCTACATCAAAATTTCTGGCTAATGAAACCTTTCCCTCCTGCTCTCCACCACAGGTTCTCAGGGATTTTTTGAGTCTCTGGAGGAGCTTGGCTGCTCTGGTGTCAGTCCATCATGAGTTCAGGGCAGCTTAGGTGATGGGGGGTGATTTAGTGAATACTGCACATGTAAATCCCATCACCAGTCCCTGGATGCATAGGAGGATGGATTAGGAAATGGAACCCTGGTGAAAATAGCTGTGGTGTGATGGAAGCTGCTCATTCTGCTGACATGCAGGATGCTTAAAAACAAAGGCTCGTCCCCCAAAGTTTCAAGCACTGCCATGTAATCTTTTCCCCACGGAACTGAATTGTTCCTGTGGTCTGTAATGGGAGTTGTGTGGCTCACTCCCCTGCACTGGGCTTTGAGGAGCAAGCAGGGGTTAATATTAAAGCAGAGCCTGCTGCTTTAGAAATGGGGGAAAGTAGATGCAAATTACTGTGAATGCTAATTGTTTCTATTTGAAAATTCTTGTAGTGTTTTTCTGAAAACACTCCCATTAAGTAAGCATTAGGTGGATGGCTGAACTGTTTGCAGAAAACCTCCTCAGCCATGTGTGGAGGGGCACGGTTTCATAAGAAGATGAAAAATGCATATGGAGCCTTCTGGTGTCTCATATACCCTTCCTTGGGAGCTTGGAGCTCTGCCTGTCACACAGAGCAGCGTGGACTTGAGGCACTTGGGTAAAAAAAGGGGAGGGAACAGATTCCTAAAAACGTGTACATCTGAAATCCTGGTGTGGGGAGAGAGCATCTGGAGCAGAGCAGGGTCAGGGAAATAACTCCTTTTTATACCAGACACAGGCAGGTATCTCTCTGAGCCTCCCCAGTGGCTGTGCTGCCAGTTTTGTAGCCATCACTGTGGCTTTTTGTGCAACAGGGGCCCGATCCCACCGTGTTAAATAAACGAGGATCTGTTCACAGAGAGCAATGCAGCCATCCGAGGGTGCAGCCCTAGGGAATGGGCACGGCCCTGGGATGGCTCATCCAGGTGGGAAGGTGGGAACAGCTCTGCCAGTCCCCCAGTGCTGGGCTGTGACTGGCTCAGAAGTTGGGTGCCATCAGGTTAGCCAGGAGCTGCCAGAGCCTCTTCCTGCTCCGGGGCCCTGTGTGCCTTGGCTGCCCCGAGGGCTCTGGTGGATGCAGTGGTGGATGCTCCATCACACTGCAGACCTTCCATCTGCATGGAGCCCTGCCAGCTGTGCTGAACACAGCACAGGTAACGGGGCAGCTGGCAGGCTTTGCTCTGCAAGAGTGGGGAGAAGGAAGACAGGGCTGGCTGCCCCCCATGCTGGGACTCCTGCCAGGTCTGTGCGTTGTTGATGCGTGTTTGTGTGTGCACACGTGTGTTCACGTGTGTACAAACAAAAGGCAAGAGCCCAGGGGCACCTCTGCTGCCAGACACAACTTGCAGCAGGTTCCGTGTTTAGGAGGCAGAGGCAGGTGGTGCTGTGCTGTCAAATGCAGGTGTGAGGAGGGCAGCAGGGACAGCTCGGGGATCAGCCTCAGGGCTGAGCTGCTGCCCTGCCTGGTCCAGGGCTCTGGCACAGGGTGTTTCAGCTCTGGCTGAGTTCACACCAGGAAAGCTGGCCAAGTGAGAGGGGGTTTGAATGCCACGGTGTGTTTGCCTTCAGCTGTGTTGTGATGTAGTGGTGAGTTGGGTTTTTTTTCCTGCTGCTCGAATGTGGTGAAGGGAGATGTAGTGGGTTGATCCACCAAAGCCTCTCTCGCATTCCTCTCTGCAGCTGGACAGAAAATGTGATGAAGGATTCATGAGCTGAGATAAGGTCCAGGAGGGATCACTCACAAAATACCATCACAGGCAAAACAGGCTTGAATTAGAGATATTCATTGAATTTATTACTAACAAAGCCAAAGTAGGATAATGGGAACTGAAATAAGACCTTCAAAACACCTGCCCCACACCTCTCCCTTCTTCCCAGCTCTACCTCCTCCCTTCAGTGGTGCAGGAAGGCAGGGAATGGAGGTCTCCTTCCAACCCCCTGCCATGAGCAGGGACACCTTCCACTATCCCTTCTTGCTCCAAGCTCTGCCCTGGAAGAGGACATTCCCTGACTTGTATCCCTTTTTTGCTGCTCTTTGGGATGGTGCAGTTTTTGTCCTTAACCAGCTAGTGCCATACACGTGGTTATCCTAAACCACAAACACCTACTTCTGTTTAAGGCAAGAATTTTACCATCAATAACTTTTTATTTGATCTTAGGGTTCTTTAATTGTCCTGCCATAGTCTCAGATTAACATGAGAATTGAGTTTCAGGGGCTGATGGGTTTGCTTGTGTTTATCCTTTTGTTTGTGTTGACAGATAATCCCATTACTGCTCTTCTTAGTAGTTTGATGGCTGTGATTGCTTCTATTACTCGTGTCTGGCTTTAAACCTGTAAGCTTTATCTGAGCACTTGATTCACTTTGGCACTGAACACCTCCCCACCCTCCTGAGGAGTGGACAGGATGAGTATGAATGTTCTTGACTTAAATACTTGTAAAAAAGAAAGTGGCAAAAAGAGAAGACAGAAGCAAAAGACACATAGAGTTCAGGGAAATACTGGCTTTGACTTCAGAGGGTTTCAGATCTGTTAAAATGGGATATGGAATGGCTGGAGCTCCTTGCATTGTGTCCTTTTAGTGAACTTTGCCTTGTTCTGGGTATCAGGAGGTGTAAACCAGGGCATAACATGATGGAAAGGAGCTCAGGCCTGCTGGGTTGCCTCTCCTTTCTCCCCACAAGAACTGAGTCTCACCGTGCTCCTCCCTGCCCTGCTACAAATTGTGTGTCACTCCCACTGAAGCTTTTTTTTTTTGCCATTGTGGCTTTAATTTCCTGTGTTGGAAATCTACAACCCATGTATGACCAGCTAAAAGCTTGTAATGATTCTTGCAAGGGCTCTGGTCATAAATAAATAAATAAATTTTACTTATTTAATTTATAAAAATTTATACAAATTTATTAAAAATATATAAATAAATAAACCAATTGCTGCAGCCCAGCTGAACCCCAGCAGCCCATGGCCACCACCCTGGGGCACAACTCTTGCTCCAAGCACCTGGAACAGCTGGAATTGCCCTGGGGAAGCCTTTGGCACTGGAAGCTGCCACCTGGGCGAGGAGGTGGCTGTGCATCCATCCCTCCAATCCATCCCTCCATCCCTCCATCCATCCATCCCTCCATCCATCCATCCATCCATCCATCCATCCATCCATCCATCCACCCTTCACCATCCATCCATCCATCCATCCATCCATCCATCCATCCATCCATCCATCCATCCATCCATCCATCCATCCATCCATCCCTCCTGGTGGGACTGGCACCCCAGTGCTGAGCTGTGGCTCCTGGAGCAGGGCACGAGGCTGCTCCAGTTTCTGCCTGTGTTGGGCAGGGCTGGTGGCTGTCCCAGCCTGGCTGGTGCAGCAGGGGTGGCAGGGAACCTCTGCAGCGTCAGCAGGAGGATATCAACGTGCCCTGCGGGACCACAGCAGGCACCTGCTCCTCAATTCAGTTCCATTAAAATGAGGGAAAAGATGTTTTGTGTGCAGGTTTGCAAATACAGGTCAGTGGGAGGCGGGCTGGAGGCTTTGTGGTGAGGATTGAGAGGTGTTCCTGAGGTGTTTCCCCCTTCCCCAGAAAAGCAAACGGGATGGAGCTCGTGTGGGGAAGGGCAGGTGGTGGAGCAGGGGCCATTTCCTGCAGGTGTCTCATTGTGTGGCCCCAGTGATTTGGAGCTGTGACCCTGTTGTACCAAAGCTTTAAACAGTATAAGAAATCCAAGATACTCCCTTTAGGTGAGCTGTAAAGCTTCCTGAGCTGTAGAAACCAAAAAGGGCATTTGGCTGCTGATGGGGGCATGTAGCATGTGGTGTCCCAGCCTCAGTGCATCTCCTGTGGGAGGGGAGTGGGTCCTGCCCCAGCTGCCGTGGAGCTCATCCTGCTGGAGCTCATCCTGCTGGAGCTCATCCTGCTGGAGCTCTGGCAGGCAGCAAGCACAGGTAGATCCATGTGTTTCTGTGGATCTTTGTACTTCCTTGCTGTTTTTCCACTGCCTGAAGCTGTAGAAACCCCTGGAATGATGGGGTGAGAGCATGGAGCCTTCAGAGGCTAAAACTCAGAATTTTGTGGTGCAGTGCTTGTCCTCCTTTTGTCTTCAAATTTCATATTTCAGTATTTTTATATTAATTTGTAGCCGTTCAGAAACATACTTCACTTCAAAGCAGTGAGTTTTCTTTCTTCTGTCTGGATCTGATTGTTTGAAAGACAATAAGAAGAGAACTACAGTTTTGCCCTTGTGTACCTCCTGTGGCTTCACCCAAAATTTAAGCTTATTGTGATTTATAGAAATTAGCAAGTTTTTTTTTAACTAGCCAAGGCTTCTGACAGCTCTTTTTTGTATAAAATTTTATTTTCCTGAATAGTCAGTAGGGTTTTTATATTCCCTTCTAAATGGCTCTTATAAATACCAAAAGAGTCATAAAAACCCTTATAAATTTTTTTTATTGATTCAGGAAAAATAAAACCAGGACTTTTACTTAAAGGGTAACGTTGGAAAATAGTTTTGGTTTGGCTGGTTTTTATAGGAGTACTCTTAAAGGAGCCAGGTTGAGGCACTCAGATCTTACTCAGATGCTCATTTTGTTTCACTGATCCAGCTGGAATTAGTCAAAAAACAGTGTCACCTGCACCCCCAAAATACACCAATGCATCCTGTAACCTGCAGCAGCCTCTGGGCTTGGGATCTGGGACATGACATCAGGGAAGGGAGAGAAAAGAAGGGAGTGGAGCTATTTAGATGGCTTTTGGGTCACCTGTTTCTCAGATTACTTAATTTCATTTTTTAACATAAGAATTTGACATTCCCTTGGTTCACCCCTTTGGATAATTGGGTGTAAAGTTTCAGGGGCTGGGTTTTCAGGAGGGTTTGTAAGAAAGTGATGGCCATGGAAAGAGATGTCAGCAGAGGAAACACAGCTGTCATTTCACAGCAGAAAGTGAGCAGCATTTCCTGTTAGAACCCTCACCAGAACACTTCTTGTTCCATCACTGACACCATTCCCCAGCTTTTCCACAGAAATCTTCTCCATGAGTGTGCCTGCACAGCTTTCATTAAGTGTGGAGGAGATGGGACTTGGGGAAAGCCTGTGAGTGGACAGATAAAAATGAGATTTTTGGGGGGAATGAGTGGGTTGGGATGGATGGGGTGTGACAGGAGGTGATCCTTCTCCCTCCTGAACAGTAACAGGTGCACCTTGTGGGCCTGGGTTTTTTGACAAGCAGAGGAACTTGTATGAATGGATTATTAATCGTGTCAAAAGGTGCCTTGTTAACCATTACAGTCTATTCATTTGTCTTCCAGTGCCTTTATCTAGAGGTTACCAAACAAAAATGGGAACTTTCAAACATGCTTTGGGGTGAAAAATTCCATTCCAAAGGTTTGGGTTGGAAAGAACCTTAAAGCCCATTTTGTTCCAGGGACACCTTCCACTGTCCCAGGGTGCTCCAAACCCCATCCAGCCTGGCCCTGGACACTGCCAGGGATCCCAAAGCACCCCACTTCAGCACAGATTTAGTTCTCCACTCCTACGTTGTGCCTTGGCCCCTTTTCCATCTTCCCTCACGTGTTTGCCCAGTGTCACCTTTGTTGTGATAATGGTGCAGGTGCTGCAGAAATCACGTCCACGTCTGCTTGTCAGAACTCTTTCTGGGTTTTTTTCTCTTTTTAGTGGACTAATGCAGCAAGAACATATTTCTGTCTGTTTATTTCTCACTCTGCATGCTGCTTTATGAGCAAGGTGCACTGAACACACCCATTTCTTTAAAACAGCAACCAGTTTTGCATAATTTCTAAATCCTCTGGACACGAGTGACTTCAAAAGAAACCCACAAAAAAACCACCCCAAACCCCACTATAAAAGTAAAAGGCAAATTGAGATACCAGACTACAAAAGTATTCTGAATAATTGGGGATTATCCTTTAATTTCATGAATTGAGGAAGAACTAAATCTTTTTCTTTTTGTGCACATTCTGTATTTCGCCCGTGATGATGATTGCTGGTGCTGGGGATTAAATGCTGAGAATTTCTTTTAAAAACTCGGCTGTGGCACCTGTGGCCCTGAATGAAATCACAGAAACCAGGTGGGAGCTGCTTTTGGTGGTGGCTGGGGAGTCAGGAGGAGGTTTTGGGCTCCTTTGGCTGGGAGTTACCATAACCTGGGAAACGCTGGGGAGAAGCTGATTCTTGGAAATGAGTTTGATTTTGGTTTTGGTTTTAATTTTTCCTGCTGCAGCCTTGTGTAGCCCAGATGCATTGTGCAGGTGCAGAGCAGCTCCAGGAAGCAGAGAATAGCATGTTCAGTGCCACTGATGAACACTGAGGTTACTTTTAATGTCTTGTACCACAAGTATTTCGTGTATTTTTCGTCCTTAATGGCATTCAGGCTTGTTATAGGAATTAAGCACTGTGAGTTAAAATAACAAATCTGCACTATGCTTTGCTGGGTTTTAAATCAAAATGGCATTCTTTTTTCATGAGCCCATAATCCTTTCTTTTATACAGTTTGATGCTAGCCAGCTCTTGCTTCCTGAGGCAGAACCATTAGATATCAAAAATATAATTGCTCTCTATATGAGTGCTCCTTTGTAGCCCAGCCCTTTCATGTTTGGAGGCTGCAGCACTTTTATTTCTTTAAAAATATTCTATTAAGTTCTTCTGAATTGTGAATCCCAGCCTCCACAGGTAAGGGGTCAGTGCCCTATTGGGAATCAGCAGAGAAGTGGAGGTTCATGGTTGGGATTTGCTTTTTGGTGTGGGAGTTCAGCTGGAAACAGTGAAATCCAGAGACAGGAGACCATAATTATCCCATCAGTGCCAGTTGGGAGTTAATTAATCTATAGTTCCCCACCTGGCATCCAAAGGGGAAACTGTTTTGGGTGAGGGAGAGAATAGTAATGGCTTTTCTTGCACTTGGCTTGGGTGTGAGAGGTTTGGAATACACAGATGCTGAAACGTATACATTGCATTTATTATATACATTATTGCAGGAGCACTGCTTTGCCTCATTCCACACAAAAATACGTGGAGGTGTCTGATTTGTGTGGACAGGTGTTTCAAAACCCCAGGGGGTCTTTTTTGTTCCGTGCTTCCTTCCATTCTGTATCTGTAATTAAAAGCACTGCAGAGACCTGCAAAGCAAACCCCCCGCCCATCCTTCTGTCCCTTGGGAATTTCATATCCCTGCATGAGGAGAGGGAAGGCTCTGGGAAGTTCAGCTGACCTGTGCCGGACACCAGCAATTGCTCCTCTCTTGCTGAAGGTTAGAATTGCAAAAGCCCAAATGCACAGACATTTCCTTTAATAATACAAACCCGTTTTCTCTAGTCTGCCAGAACTGGGAGCGTCTGGTGGTTTCCATGGAGAAGGATATTTCTTACAAGGCCCAGCTATTTTTGCAGACTATTTTGTAATGTATTTGAACTTGCAGTCTTGTGCCATTTCTGTTCTCCTGCTCCACAAGCAGGGCAGGGAAATACAGCCAAATTCCCCTGAAGGAGCAGCCAAGGGCCTCTGTCCTGGATGGTTTTGAGGGTCAAGGCACTGTCTTTGTGCTGTCCCCTGGTTTTAGTGTGTTTTCAAGGAGAAGGCCCGTGCAGGTGGGAGAGGTGGAGCTGCTCCTGCTGTGCACCAGCACAAGGATGCTGCTCAGACCCCAGGAAATGCTCCTTTGGGATAGGCAATTTCGCTGCTGCTCTTTCCTGTTCTGAATTTTACGTGGTCTGAGTTTGTTTTCCAGTTGACAGCTTGGCTTTCTCCAATTTCGTAATTATATATAAAGTTTTGTCTAACAAACGCCGTTTCTTCTTCCTTGATTCCTCTAATTAGGACTTAAACTGTGTTACTGGTCCTTCAGTGCTTTCTTCTGATGGCTGCAAGAAGAGAAAGCTCAGAAAAACGTGCCTAGACAACATCCTGTCTTTGCAGCTCGTCCCCTATTGCTTCAGTGTTGTCCACTACAAGTTTAATTACTGTGTGAGAAATACTTTTCTCAAGTGGAGCCAAAATCTAGGATTTAAGCCAAAGTAAATTAACAGTTCTCAGAAAACCTGGAGTCCCAAAGCCAAGAATTTCAAGGCTTTTAGGCATCTCTCTGTTATTGGCAGGCATCTCGTGATGTCATGTGGTAGAACAAATGGACACCCAAAAGCTGGAGTCAGCCTTGTGCCAGTTTAGCAGGGAAGATTAAAACCGATTTAATTTAGGGAGGCCAAACTGAAAATAATGATTATATGCAGAAATGGTGGGGTTACTTCATAAGCCATATCCGTTCTCCATTAGTGGCAAATTTCCAAGCTTCATTCTCAGTTCCTAAATTTGCGCTCTGTTTTTTGTGTGGGGGGCTTTTTTTTTGTGTGTGGGGGGTTTTTCTGTTTGTTTTCCTTTTTTATTTATTTTTTTTTTTATTTTGGGGGCAGAGGGGACTGCTTATTTGTGAAGTTGTACTTGATTACTTGTGTTTCCAAATGTGTTAAATGTAGTATTCGCTCTTCTTTTTTTTCCCCCCCTTTTTTTTTCCCTTGGATTGCCGTACTACACAGACCAAACATTGAGTTTGGTATAAAATAACTGGTGTTCAAGGAGTTGGAAGGAAAAGAGCTATTGGCTGATGCAGTGAGGTTAACACAACGCTTGAGGAAAATTCCTAATGCTCGATTTTACCTGGTGTGTGCAATCAGGAGGGCTCTGTGTGTGTGTGTGCTCAGTGCAGAGCTGATAATAAGAGTCCCTCTTTGTGTCTGGTTCTTGCAAACACAAAGGCCTGGGGAAGAAAGGGAGCTGTGGTGCTCTCAGGCGGTGGTGGTGGCTTTCTCTGGGGTGGTCAGGTTGGATCCTGCAGATCCAAACGTGTGGGATGTGCTGGAGACACGGGAGATCTGGGCTCTGCACGTGTGAGAGCTCTTGGGAGCCCTGGGGGTCGTTTTGCTGGGAAATCTTCATGGAATCCAGGCTGGTTTGGGGTGGAGGGGGCTTTAAATCTCATCCCACCCCCTGCCGAGGGACACCTTCCACTGGACCAGATGCTCCAAGCCCCATCCAAACTGGCTGGAGGGGCCAAAGGCAGCAGGGCTGGAGTCTCCCCCCACTGCACCTTGACCTGAGCCCCCTCCTCTCAGACCAAGGGTCCCTCCTGCAGCTCCTGAGGGCAGTGAGGTGTGGGGGCTTCTCTGGCACCCCTCCCTCCTGCCCAGCGTCTCCTTCCTGTGTGTGCTCAGCTCTCAGCAGCCACGGCTTTGCTGTTCATCACTGCAGTGTGTTCAGTGACAAGGTTCACTGGCTGGAAAGGCTTGGGGGCTGAACAAATCCACCCTGCCCGGTGGGCACCAGCCATGGCAGAGCCACCCTGGCTGCTCCAGGCACTTCCAGAGTGCCCATGCCCCGAGCAGCCCCCTGGCCACGTGCCACCTGTGTCCCTGGGCCAGCTGTGCAGCCCTTGCACTGGCAGTGCTCATCCTGGCCTTGCTCTGTGTGCTGACGTGTTTGTGGGCAGGGGGGGTGTGTGTGCGTGCTCTTATAATCATAATAATTTAAAAAAAGGGGAATTCTGTCCCTGAATTTGTTTGTTGAGATCTGTTTCCTGTTGAAGTGCTCAAGGAAGGAAATGCTGAAAGCAAAGCAAGTCCTGATATATCAGCTTTGCCTCCTTGGTGCTGGGACGGAGTCACCCAGCGGGCAGGTGGGATGGCAGCATCCTGTGCCAGCCCTGCCTGGGCTGGCAGGTGCTCCAGGCCACTGTAGCACTCTGTACCCGCCTGTCCTGGGCTGGCAGATGTTCCAGGCCTGGCTATTGTCCTGTACCAGCCCTGCCTGGGCTGGCAGGTGCTCCAGGCCACTGTAGCACTCTGTACCCGCCTGTCCTGGGCTGGCAGATGTTCCAGGCCTGGCTATTGTCCTGTACCAGCCCTGCCTGGGCTGGCAGGTGCTCCAGGCCACTGTAGCACTCTGTACCCGCCTGTCCTGGGCTGGCAGATGTTCCAGGCCTGGCTATTGTCCTGTACCAGCCCTGCCTGGGCTGGCAGGTGCTCCAGGCCACTGTAGCACTCTGTACCCGCCTGTCCTGGGCTGGCAGATGTTCCAGGCCTGGCTATTGTCCTGTACCAGCCCTGCCTGGGCTGGCAGGTGCTCCAGGCCACTGTAGCACTCTGTACCCGCCTGTCCTGGGCTGGCAGATGTTCCAGATCTCTCCGGGTGGACAGGCTGTGGTGCTGTGTGATTCCTGCACTGGCAGCACTCGCTGCCATCCCTGGTGTGTCCCTGCATGTCAGAACCTCACCATTTACTGCAGCTGCTGGGCAAATGGTGCAGTGTGAGAGTGAGGAGGGGAACAACACAGAGAGAAGGGTCAGAACAGTTCACTATTTATTTTGTACCAATGGTGCAATATTTCTTCAATAGGTGTATGTGTGTTGTCACAAAGTGCCTTTGCTCATGCAGGAAAGCCAGGTGGGCTGAGAATGAGCCCCCACGAAGTGGACATGTGTGTTTGTACACCTAATAACATAAAAGATGCTGCTGAAGGAGCTTGCTGGGTGTAGCTGTGACAGAATCCACGGAGAAAAGAGGAATCGTGTATTACAACCAGTGTGACTGACTGAATTCCTTGTTTTGATGTTTGCTGTGGGTGTCAAGGATGTATAAATGCAAACAGCACATTCATAAATTATTTTGGGTTCCTGGTAGCTTTCTGAAGAAAATAATTTGTAATGAGCTTCATTTATGCACCAGAAATAAAGATGGGATTAGGCGAATATTGAACTGTAAATGCACTGGTGATTTTTGGCTTTTGTGCGTAGCACAGAGAATCTCATCATCTATCTCTGCTCTGATCTCGAATATGCAGAGCTGGCTGTGCCTTTCACGCAGCAGCTATTTTAGCGTGCAGCAGTCTGGCCTTGAGTGTGTTTGGTGAGCTTGGCAGCGCTGGCAGCAGCACCTGCCCGGCTCTCCCCAGGTCCTGCCGTGGCTCGGGGGCTCTGCTGGGCTCTGTGAGCAGAGTGTCTGCAGGTGTCTGCAGGTGTCTGCAGTCCCTCTGGCCTGCAGAGCCCCTGCTCTGCCTCTGTCAGGGCTCAGCTCCCTGAATTCCAGCCAGGCTGGGCTGTGCTCCTGGCACAGGTGGGCAGGGTGGGTCACTGGCCCATGGAAGGATGGGCTGCAGAGGGGTCCAGTAACTCCCACACCAGGAATTGGTCTTGGCAGGAACAGCAGACGTTGTACCTGGGATTTTGCCTTCCTGCTCTCCTGCTGGGATCTGTGTGCTGTGAATTCCCAGCAGTGACTGGCCAGGGCTACCTTTGAGTGGCTGGCTTTAAGGATGGGGTTTTTAGCCAGACTGAAAGGCTCGTGTGTGGTGGGCTGGAGTGTCACAGCCAGCCCTGATCTATGTGGGGAATGGCTCTAGCTGAGGTGACTTTGTGCAAAGGCTGAGAATGTGCTTTAGCACCCCTGGGACTGCAGACACCCACCCACACACCCACCCACACACCTGTGGCCTGGGCTCACATGGGGCATGGGCTCACTGACACCTCAGCTTAGGCTGCACGCAGGTGCCCAAATTGCCAAGCCCTGGTTTTGCTGCAAAAGGAGGGTGCATCAGCTCGTTTTTGGCGTCTGTTAGATGAGGAAATGTGCTCTTTGCTGATGCATTTTAACGAGGCTGCTGAACCCTTGGGTGATTAGTGTATTGGTGCCACAGCGTGCACGGTGCTGAGAGCACTTCCAGCCCTGATCTCAATTTCACACAGGTGCAGACAGCAAATATTTTTTCTTAGCAATTTCAGGCTCACACACTTAAAACGAACTTAGATATCTTCTCCATTTGTCTCTTTCTGTCTGCTGTGCATAATGGTTTTGGAGGGGCTGGGGTTAGTGACAAGCCGTGTGTTTGGGGCTGAATTGCTGGAACTGAGCCCAACCAGTTGTGTTCATGTAAATCAGGTGCACTGAGGAAGAAGCTTCTTAAACTCTGCCCATGCCTCTGACCATGAAATGTGGGGGTTCTCAGTCAGGAGCTTTGGTGTTTGTTTCACCTACTGGTGTAATTTTTCCGGTTCTGATACGAGGTTGTTCAGCCTGGAGGGGAGAGGGCTCTGAGACCTCAGAGCCTCTTCCAGGGCCTAAAGGGGCTCCAGGAGAGCTGGAGAGGAACTTTGGAAAAGGGCATGGGGTGTCAAGACAAGGGGGAATGGCTTCCCACTGCCAGAGGGCAGGGTTAGATTGGATATTGGGCAGGGTTTGTTCCCTGTGAGGAAGGTGAGGCCCTGGCACAGGGTGCCCAGAGCAGCTGTGGCTGCCCCTGGATCCCTGGCAGTGCCCAAGGCCAGGCTGGACAGAGCCTGCAGCAGCCTGGGATGGTGCAAGGTGTCCCTGCCCATGGCAGGGGATGGAATGAGACAGTCTTCAAGGTCCCTTCCATCCCAAACCATTCTAGGATTCTGATTCCACGATGACCGGTGACATTCTCGGTGCCTTTTTTTTAATGAGCTAATTCTTTAGCATGAAGGTCTGCTTCATCTTATTTAGCCTTTTAGATTTTGCAAAACAGCCTTGCCCCTTGTTGGGCTGCCTGGAATTGTACTTCCACTTTAATTTAGTCACCTTGAAAGGGGACTGCCAAAAACAAAGGCAGGATTCAGTGATACGGATCAGCTTACACCAAATCAGCATTGTTGCCTGAAAATATCTCTTGCAGTGAGAGGAGCTTGAAACCTGCAGGGTGTCTTTTTATGAAAAAAGCAAAATATATACTTATTTGTATGCATAGACCACCTAGGGGAGTTTCTTTTGAATTTTGCAGTGTTTTAAACACTCATTGATGTGAGTGCTTATTGCAAAAGCAAGGACAAATAAGATGTACAGTAGCTAAAGGGCCATTTTTGCCTGGAGGTGCACAGGAGAGGGGTAAACAGGATTCTTTAGAAGCAGAGGAAGGAGGAACAGCTGTGGGGACATGTCACCTGCCAGCACAGTGACCCAGGACCTCGGTAGTGGGAGCAGTGTTCTCTTACACCTTTTAATAGATGCCAGATTAAAGTGCTTCCTGAGCTACACAGGCTAGATAGAGGGTGGTGAGTACGAGCTGATAAATATGTCTGCATTTCTTTATTAATAGCTGATGGTTTCTCTTCCCCTCACTGATGTCCAGCTCTGGGATATTCCTCACTGATCCTTTCACAGACAGCTAAAAGCAGTTCCTCTAGGCTTGGCCAGCCTTCCTGAGGTGGGACAGGCAGGGCCAGGCAGAGTTGCCCAGCTGTGGTTGTCTCCTTGGGTTGGCTTTTGGGTTGACATGTGGAGCAGAGTTGCTGTTTGTGGTGTTCCCAAGAACCCCTGAAACTGGGGAAGATAATGAAATCTGGACTCTGATACATCATATTACATAGAAATACATCCTTTATAGTTTTGGGGCAGTTTTATATCTCAGTTTGCACAATGTAAGGGAATAGTTGTATTACTCAAGTCTCAGAGAGAGGAAATGGAAGTACAAGAATTTCTGAACACCAGGTGTTGGGTAGAACTTATGGAAATAAGATGGGAGCTACCTGTGGGCCTTTTAGGGCTTACTGGGACCGTGGACCACTTAATTTTATTTCCTAGGTGCCAGTGCAGTAAAATTTAGGCAGAAGTTTTTATCTGGAGGGCTCGCAGTGTTGCAGGTTTTCTGTGCCCAGCACACCGAATTGGAGCCAGCTCTAGGGTGGATTGTGAGAAGCTTTTAAGACTTGAGTGGTAGCTCAAAAGTCATTTGATACGCATTCAAAAGCAGCACGAGGAACTGTTAGTTCAGCGAATTATGGGCACTAATGTGGTGTGGAAAGGTCACTGTGCAGCCCACCCAGATCTCCCAGCACTGCTCACTGCTCTCAGGGACTGGGAAGTTTTGGTAAAATCTATGGCTAGCCATTAAACCCAGTATCCTACGAGCTGGGAGGCTGCTGTGTGCCTCCCTAACTGGATGTTTGAATTTGGAATTTTATCACTTCCCGTGCAGGTTTCTGCTCATGAGTTTAGGAGCACCTGTGAGCCTTTCCCGCAGGTGGGAGCTTCCCTTCCCTCCTCTCCCAATCTGTCATTCAGCCTCACATTTGAAATCCTTGGATTCTTCCTAAAGCTGGTTGAGAGCAGTGCTGCCATGGTGTGGGATGGGTTTGTTTTAACGCTGAGGGGGAGGTTTGTAGGCTGGATACATCTCGATATCAGCTCCCAGTCAGTGTTGGCATCCCTTGCTTCCAGGCGTTATTCCAGCCTTTTCTTCTCCGGCTCCCTGCCCTTTCCAAGGCTCTATAGGGATGATGGCCCTGCCCCATTCCCCCGGGCCACTTAGCCAGAGCAAGCCCTGGGTCTGTATTCCTCACCCTGAGGTTATTTTGGGAAAAAGATGCTCCCAGGAGTATCCTGAAAGCTTGTAGGAAGCAGCTGTGGATTCCCAGCGTCTACCAGCAGACAGGGGTGGGGCCAGGTGTGCTGGTGCAAGGACAATCTGCTCTTGTGGCTATCAGATGATTTAGGAGGTGGTTCTTTGAATTGTTGTGAAAGATTTGATTGTTTCTGTTGGTTTTTTTAAGTGGCCTCCATCGCTGTGGTTTATAGAATTGATTCCTCACCGCCTTTTCCCAGAAGGTGCCATCACACCTGAATAGACCTTTCAAATTCAGCTCCCTTGAAAATAATGGAATTAGGCTGCGGTGTTGTTCCCGTTTAGGAATTCAATCTCTTTTTGAAAACTCCCATGCTTTTAGGGAGAGCAGAACCTGACAGAAGGATCAGCCTTCCCTGGGCAGAGTTCCCCTGGAGACATCCCCTTGGTGGGCATCCCTGGGTGTTTGCTTCCCTGTTGGGGGGAGATTTGCTGTGATTCTGGAGCTGCCATTTCCTCAAGTAGTTCTGTGCCGTTGCCTCTGTCAGTATTTAGTGCTGATCTCTTTCCCCTCTCTCCCTGTATCTTTTATGACATTTATGTCAGGCCGTGGACAAATAGCGATGTGCTCGGGTTTTATTTTCGGCAGCGCTCTCCTGGCGGAGCACAACCACCAGACTGCATTTCACAACCAGCCCCTCTGCCAGAGCTGTGAAAACTGCTCCTCTCTTCATTCAGAAGAGCTCATTACTGCTGCTGGGTTCTCTGTGGCCTCTTTCCAGAGCTTCTTAGTCCTTTTAGAGCCAATTCTTTGCTTTCCCTTGTTGGACACCGAGTCTTGGGGATGTCCTCGATGATTTGTTGGTGGGAGGCTGTGGATCCGTGGAAAGCCATGGGTTTCTTCTTGCCAGTCCTGAGTGGTGCAATATTGTGTTGGCTGCTTTGCTTTTCTTATTTCCCCTCTTTGTTCTGCTGTATTTTTATAGATATAAATTATACGTATATAAAATAAACAAGGAAGTTTCTGTAGAAAATAAATCGTTGTTGAGAGAGGGCAAAATGACACTAAATTGGCAGCTTTACAGAAGGTATGATGCCTTTGATTGATTAGTTGTCAAAGAAATGTAATGTACTAAACATGATGAAGATTAAGGATGTGAAGATGGTTAAAATTCAAGTTGCATAAGTGTTTGGTGTTAGGTTTAGAGCCTCTTCCAGAATTTTAATTTTGAAAATGCAAAGTATTTGTTTTATGCTATTCCTTAGGAGCCCTCTAGATGTTTTGAAAATTTTGAGTTCTTCAAAAAGCAACAACAACAAACAAAACAGTCTGAAAGTATTTAGTATTCACAGTTCGTGAATTAGATAGAGACACTATTTTATTTTTTTTTTGAGATTAATAATGAGCTTCTGAGATGCATTAGACACCAGATAGAGAAACTGAGCACCAGAAATAATAGTAGCATTATCCTGAACCTCGTAATTACTCTGAGGGTCTGATTTTACATAGTATCTACTCTTCATGAAATAACAGCAGGGTATTTTGGAAAGGGGCTTTTTACCATGACATGTAGTGATGAAAGAAAAGGGGAATGGCTTCCCACTGCCAGAGGGCAGGGATTGATGGAATATTGGGAAGAAATCCTTCCCTGTGAGGATGGGCAGGCCCTGGCACAGGGTGCCCAGAGCAGCTGTGGCTGCCCTGAAGTGTGCAGGGTTGGTTGGAGCTTGGAGCAGTGGGACAGTGGGAGGTGTCCCTGCCCAAGGAATCTTAAAGTCCCTTCCTGCCCAAACTGTTCTGTTTGATTCTGACAAGAACCCGCCTCAAACCTGTGCTGCCAACTTCTGTAGCTCCCTTCCTGCAAGACTCCAGTGAACATCTTGCTTTCCCTCCTGGGAGCCTTCTCTCCAGATCGGCACCGACACCACAGCCTTGTTCTCAATCATCCCCGCCGCCGTGGTGTGAGCAAGAGAAAACAATGAAGTGCCCCAGACCTGACAACAGTTCAGCTGGTGACAAATGACTGTCACACTGACCAGTGTAGTCTGCTTGTTTCTATTCCCCTCTCCCTTCAGAGTGATATCGAGTTGGACTGCGAGCTGAACTCGTCTCTGTGTTTGGTGCTTGCACCAGCACCTGGGACTCACCGTCATCACTGCCACGAGCTGCACTTCAGGAGAGACCAGGGAACACATTTTCAGACGTGTTGGCAGGTGATGGGGACCTTCAGGCTGGGCTGACCACGGTAATTTGTCAAAAGCTGCACCGTTTGCTGGGACTTGGCCTCTGAAAGCTGCCCTGGGTTAGTGAAGGTGAGGTGATGACAGCTCTGGTTCTCCTCGCAAAGACAAACTGAGAAGGTTTAGGCAGGAATTTTCTTGTGAGGCCCTGCCAGTGCCAGCAAGGTTTTGGGTTGTCCACAGACACGTCCTGCTGTGCAAAGGCACCAGGTGAACTTTAAACTTGGGTTTGCTGTGGCTGTATTTTGCTGTTCTGAGCTGTATTTTGCTGTTCTGAGCTGTATTTTGCTGTTCTCTTCTAAGTGTGGGGGGATGAGGGTTTATCTGAAACCCTCTGCAGCCCTGTCTGGGTGTTCCATGTGCTGCAGACCTCTCACACAGGGGCCTGGGGAGAAGCTGGCTCTGGGTGGAGGAACCTGTCCATGGCTCCTGCTCCCAGCTGTGTCCCCAGCTGCCATGAAGCCAACTCAGTGTTCCCTGTCTTCCTTTTTCCCTATCTTCTTTTTGCCTTTACAGTTGGGTGTTGATAATTTCTGCCACTTGTGTGGTGGACCCACAGTGACAGCAAACCCTTCCACATCCCCCCAGGGGGGTTTAACCTATGCAGGCAGACACAGTGATGGCCTTTCACCATCCTGCAGGGACAGAATGAGCCAATTTCTGCCTCTGCTGCTGCCTCAGCGTGTGATTTGTAGGCAGCCCTTACAGAAGCTCCTCATGTGGTGTCTGGAATGAGTTTGTCAGAGCAGACTTGAGATGAAAAGTCACTAAACTACAATAAATGGGGAGCTCCAAGGTATCGTTTTTAGAACTTAATTTGAGAGCATGGCAGCTCTTTAAACTGATTTCAGTAATGAATAATTAAAGCATAAAGTACAAGAAAAGTAAATATTTCATTGAAATACTAAACAGAAACTATAAAATCTGTTGAAGACAAAGGAAGCTTTATTTTTTCTTCTTATTTCCCCCAACTTCTTCTCCTCCTACATGGAGAGCCCTGGCCTGGACAGGAGGAAGCAGGGGGATATGCAACCATCAAACCACTGGTGGAGATTGCAAATTCCTCCTTACTTTTTAGCCACTCTCTTCTGGATTGTCCTTCCTTTGTTAAGTTGTGGATGTAATGATTCAGGTAATACCCCATTTATTCCTTTCCTGGAAATGTTTGTGGACCTTGTAATCACAGAGGTTGGGAAGTTTCATAGCTGTTCCAGTGAGAAAAAACTGTGTCCAAGCTCCAGTCCTGAGCTGTGTTCAGCAGGAGTTAAACAGAGACTAGAGCAGATGAGGATATGGACTTGTCTTGTGTTTGCTATTAAAATTAATAAAACCTTCCTAGAAAATGGCTGATTAAGAACTGAATGTCACTAGGTAGTAAATAAAAAATGAAGCAAGTCCTGAGAGTAATTTCTCCAGATTCACTCTCATCCCCCCCGTGTTCTGGACTCTTACAAAACATAAGTAGAGTGAGAGTCTCTGTGGTTAGAAGTCAGATTAGATATTGGTTGGGGCTGTGTTTATTAATCAAGACTAGTGATGAGCAAGGGCTGTTCATTTCCAAGAGGTGTTCAAGCAATCCTCACCAAAGCCCAGCCAGGATGAATAGGTAATATGTGTAACTGGTAGATCAAGAACGAGCTTTCAAGGCTGATGAAGACCTAATTTCCATTTAAAAACAAAACCAAACCTACTCTGAGGCATTAAAAACAGTAAGAGTGATGCATTAAAGGGTATTTATAGGCAATGTTGATCTTCATTCTGCATTGAAGTTTCCCAGGCCCCAGGTGAGGGGGGCTTACCTTGTACCTGAGGAAATGACAGCAAAAGCAGATCCAAATGTCACTGCTGCCATGGGCTCTCTGTCCATGACAGTCACCTGTGACTGGCCTTCTTCTCCAGCACTGCTTTTCCTGGATTTCTTACATTTGAACAAAAACCCACTGCGTGATTACACAGCCATCACTCTGCCATCCCTCCAGGGGCTGTGTGGGTGATGTGCACCAAGTTTCCACAGACCCAAATCCTGAGATTGTTTCCAGTCTTTTTTCCTCGTGGTTGGACTGACTGTGGAGCAGAGCCATTCACTGATCATTGCTGGATTAGTCACTGTGGCTCTGATGTCAGAGGTTGCTTGGGATTAAATTTAATAGAAGACTTGGCTTTTGCATCATCTTATTTTTAAGTTCTTGGATCCCTGAGTGGAGCCCTAAATTTGGGTTAAATAGAGGCTGCATAGCAGGGTTTGGCACTGGACAAGGAGATCTTTTAAAGCCTGGAGAATCTGGAGCACCTTCCAGAGTTGGCCGGGCAGGAAAGGACAGAGAGGACAATTCTTTATATCCAGAGGGATGATGGGCACAGAGCTGGAGGGATGTGAAGGGAAGCTTTGTCCTCAGCACCTCGGGGAATGTGGCTGTGAGCTCAGGTGCCTGCAGATTTAGGGGGCTGCTACACCTGGGGGTTCTGGGACCAGGTGAGCCCAAATCCTGCCCAAACCCTGTCCTAGCACCGAGCCCTCCTCTCTGTCCAGCCCCTGAACCCGAGTTGCTCCATCAGAGCAGCCACCAGGGAGTTGTGGATATTGGCTGGTGCTTGTCAAGCACGTGAAGATTAAATATGCCGCGTTGTGAACAAGTTTCTGCTTTTCTCATATTGAGCTGGGATATCAAGGTGATGAGCGTGGTGTAAATATCTGGAGAGAGAAATGCTGAGCATAATAATTTGTATTGATCTCAAAGGCTAAAAGACTTTTCTACAGCACTCTGCTTTCTTGGTCTATACTATGGCCATGTAATAACAGAATTATTATTTCAGCAAAAGATTCAGGAGGAGGAATTGTTATTCTAATAAACTAATTTTGGAAGGAATAATTAATTTGATTCAAGGTGAAAATTAATGGTCTAATTTGGTATGGGATTAACATATTGTGTATGTTTGAGCATTTCTTGGCTCTGCAGAAACAGTGGTTTGCAGGCTAATATTTTGTTTTATTTATAATGACCCTCTGCTTAGAAGATCTTTTAGAGTTTGTTTTTGGTTTGGTTTGTTTTTTTTTCCTATTTCTAAAGACTGGCATTATTAAAAAACAGTCTAAAAACAATAGACCCTTATCCCTGAGATAAGATTTTTATAAATGTGATTTTTTTTTCCCCTAAACAAACAAAGCCCACTAATTATAAAGGATTGCAGCTCTCAGATACCACTGGTATGATTTAATTTGCCACTTGCTGTCATTATCTGAGTCATTCCCAGGGAAGAAAACACGGAGGGTACTCCTGGCTGTGCTGCAGGAGGACTCATACTGCTCCAGTACACTGTGGTAGTGATTCTTTGCTGGGTTTGTTCCTTATAGGTTCAGTACACATAATTCATGAAGTGTTTAGAACATGTAAACCCTTTCAGTCTAAAGTGTCTGAACAACTCTACAGTTACTAGTCCTGCTGTTTTTCAATTTTTGTTTCTTTTTTAAATCTGTCGCCATCTGAAGTGTGAAATGTTTTGAACTGGTTTAATTAAATGGTCATTCCAAAGCCTTTTGATGAGCTGAAATACAATATTGCAAAGCTGTTCCCCCTCTGCCCTGAGAAATGGTCAGGATTGCATTTGCTGCAAACATTTGGCACTGGGACGGGGATTTCCAGCCCTGCCTGGGATGGAGGTACACACTTATTAAGGAGATCCTTATTAATTATCTTGCAAATCCTGATGAGTAGTTGGTGTTCCTCACAGAGACACTTTGTCTTGCGCTGGGAGAGCGATGGCTGAGCAGCTGTGCTCGGGTTCCTTTCCACACAGTTGTGTCTCAGCTCTGCCAGAGGCAGCAGATGATGCTCCACGCCTTGACAAGGCCCTGTCCCGGAGGGATGGAGCTGGGTGAGTGAACTGACAGAGGTTCTAGTTCACAAAATGGGCTGGAATTATTAATTCTGGTAGCGGGAGTGTGAAATACAGAATCCCTGTGTCCGTGGAGGAAAAAGGAGGGGCCACTGGTAAACAAGCACTGGGCCCTCCCGAACTGGTTCCAGAAGGAGCAATACATTTTCTTTATTCAATTTTTTTTTTTTAATATGTGCTCAAATTATTTAAATGCTTCATGCGAGGCAAAAAAACCCAACCCCACGAAGAAAACACAATTAAAACATTAATTATTAGTGCTGGGAGTATTTTGAGTCATTTTTGTATTCAATCAGCTGTAATTAAATACTCAGTGAACACAAAATTAGGTCATATATTATGTAAATAGGATGAGACATCCACTAGCTCCAGCAACAAATGTGTTGGAGTCCTTAAGGGTACAATTCAGGAATGGACTCTTGGAGCCTGATGGGTTCTGTCTGAGCCTGATTTCCTCCTGTGCCACGTGCCCACCTGAGCAGGAGCAGATCCCGGGGAGGATGTGGGATGATGTGATCCACGCTGGGCCACCTGCTGCCTCCTGTTCTCAGCCAGGTTGAGTGGAGTACTCCCAGGGGAAAGATTTTCTCCCTGTCCCCAGGGAGACAGCCACGTGGCTTGAGCACATCCTTTAGACACAGAATGAATTTAGGTATATTAAACAAAAATTAAAAGATGCTTTGATGGTTTCGCTGAGCGATGCTGGGAGCACTCGGCACTGCCCAGGATCAAGCCCTCTATTCTCTAACGTGACACTTGATAACTCCTGGTTTAGCAGTCTTAATTGCAAATGCCAAACCTGATTTTGCTCCCTTTGGGGATATGGAAGCAGTAACAGGTCCATTATTATTAATCAGAATGTTTATGTAGCTCTTAAAGAAAGAAATAACAAATACAAGATCAAGCTGTTGGATTCTGCTCTCTCCTGACAGGGAGAGCTGGGGAAAGCAGCATCTCCTGTCAGTCTGAGCTGCTTCATCCTCATGCCCTCCACTCATTGTGTTTGTTGTTCCCATCTCCAGAAGTGGTTCTCAGAGCCCTCCCTTCCTTCCCCAGTCCTTTCTTCCCAACTCTCCAAGTTCTCACTTTTCAATCCGAACATGAGCACCATTCCTTGTCCTCCACCTCCCATCTGCTTCCCACTGGAACAGGCTGCCCAGAGCAGTGGTGGAATCACTGTGTCTGGAAGGGTTCAGAAACCCTGTGGATGTGGCACTTGGGGACATGGTTTGGTGCTGGCCTTGGCAGTGCTGGGGGAGTGGTTGGACTCGATGATCTTGGAGGGATTTTCCAACCTTGATGATTCTGTGATTCTATTTTGTTCCCTCATGGAAGAGGCTGCAATTCAGAGCAGAGGAGGTGTTATACATCAAATATTCTGTTGGAGTCCTTCAGGTAATAATTTTCTAGAATGTGTGCAGTTTGATGCTGTTTGTGTTGTTCAGGTGATGGAAGAATCAAATTGTAGTTGTCTATATTTTGATTTTTTAAGAGAGTTAATGTCTTTTCTAGCCTCTCTCCTTCTTCTCTGTCCCCCCTTCCCCTCCGTGCCAACCAAAACAATCTTTATTTTATAGAATTTCCTTTTGTAGCCCACAACTGACTCTTCACGGATCCTTGGAAAAAAGCAGGGTGGGTTTAAATCAGTAAGAAGAGATCAGCCTTGGCACTGGGAGTAAGGGTATGGATTACCCATGGAGAGGTGCAGTGAGAACTGCTGCTCCCAAACCCTGACATGGGGATCCCAATTAACCCACAGAAGGGAAATCAGTGAGGATATTTCTGTCAGGGAGGTGTCATGTGGTTTTTATACCCAGGTAGCTTTTTATCCTAACTCTCCATGAGACAGGAAAGAACTCATCTGGTGTGTGCTTCTGGAATTGACATGTCTGGGTCCTCGGGAGAAAGGATGGCAGCATGGGAGCTCTGGGGAAGGGACTTGTGCCTGGGGCCCTTCTCTCACCCCTTGTGACTCTGAAAGCCGAGTTACACAGTTGCCTCCCTTGTTTGCCATGCCATTTTTACCTCTGGAATTGGAGTATAATCCAATATTTAGGAATGGAAAGCTTATTCCTCCAGCTGAGCTGCCATAAACCTACGTGGCCCGTCATGGTTGGTGGTTGTGGATTGCAGATGTGGCAGCTTGTGGTGTGACCCCAGGAATGGGATGTCAGGCACCGTGAGCTCACAGTAACTGTGGAGGAAAAACGAGGCAGAGTGGCCACTCTGAGGCCCTGATATTTCACTTTGAAACTTCCTTCTAGCTGGGAGGGTCGGGCTTGGCTGCTCTCAGCTCCGTGCTGTCGGGAGGCATGGATTCGGCTTATCAAGCAGTGCTGGGCTTGCTAAGTGCTTGGCAGACATTATAGAAAAGCGAGATGCTATTCATGCTGCAGTGGATAAGGAGTTGGAAAGCTTTGGTTTGAGATTGCGAGAGGCTGAGAGGAAAATTGAAGTCGTGGAGATAATGATCATTGGACCTAATGCTGCTCTTGCTGAGAATGCCAAAGGCCAGGTTGTAAGGCGTGCAGAAGTCCAGTTGATCATCTGGAAAATAAGTGCAGATTGAGTATTATCATCTTGGTGGGAGAATCTTGTGAATATATTGATGGAGAAGCTCAGGGATTCGTGTGCTGGTTGCAGGGTGCTGGTTGAATGGCAGAAATGTGAGGTGGAATTTTTCAAGTGCTTCAGTCTGTCGTAAGGGCGTCGTGTTGGTGAAATGTCAAGTTGCTAAGCACTGATTTCCCAGGACAATAAACCCGTGAATATTATTGCTAATATTATTATGACACACTGACTTGAAGCTGGTGCATATGATGCAACTCCAATAACAACAAAAATCTGTGGTTTCTTTCAGTAACTGTTGGGGAATTGTTCAGTCTAAAATATCAGGGAGTAATTTTAATGCCCTGTGACTTCTGTGTGTCATTTGGATATGACTTTTTCTCAAATATCCTAAAAAATAGTTCAGTTTGGTGACACTGAAAATCATCCAGAGTATTCTGCCTTCTTATTGCCAATAGGTTGTAATTTAATAAAACACTTGCTACTTACATAAAAATCAGCAGAGAGAGACATCTGGACTGGAGTTGCTGCCATAGGCCTACAGCTTTTCTTTCCTTCTTTTTCTGAAGAGGAGAATGAGATTTTAGTTTAAACTGTTTTTACCCAGCACACTGTGTGCCAACAGGCAGTGAATAGATACCATCTCCTCAGATGTGCACACAATCAGATTTTATCCTCCAGCACTGGAGGTTCTGTGTGCAGCTGCTGACAGAAGATTTTATTTGCCTGACAGAGGTCCCTGTGGACAGAGAAATTGTTCCCCATAGACAAGAGTGGTCCTTCAGCATATTTTTGGATTGTCTTCCTTCAGAATTGTTCCTTCTTAAAGGTCGACTGATTTCCTCCAAACTATTAAACATGCTCTATTAAGGAAAAACAAAACAGTTGTGCTATAGGTAATACGAAAATTACCATTCTGACCTTTTTCTCTGCATTTCTTCAGTTTCCTTGACCTGCTTTCCTCTCCATGGGACAGCAGTGACGTGTCCCACAGCCCCGGGCTGGGAGGGCACACATGGTGGTGGTGGTGCCTCTGGTTTTACGCTTGCTTGGGAGGGCTGTAAAAGGCATAAGTGGATGAACCATTCCCTTTTGGTGTCATTGCTTGTGTGCAGATCTGTGCTGTGCCTGCTGCTGGTTGTTCCTTGCAGAAGTGCTGTGCTCTCGTGGCTGCATCGGGCTCATTTCCTTGGCCAGAGAAGCAGGAATTGCTTCCCTGGTTCTGTGGGAAAGCAGCTGTGCACGGTAAAGGCTCCTTGGGATACTGGGTCCTACCTCCTCAGACTGCTTGGGATTTCAAACTTTGTTTTCCCAGTCTGAAAATGGATGGATGCTGGGAGTTTTCCTGTGGCCTGGGGCTTTCTGTAGTAAAAGAGAAATTGGAAACCAAGGGTTATATTCTAGGCACAGGATAATTTAACATTATGCAAGGTCAATCTGAACCTTTCTTGACCCCTAACTGTTATTATGGTGGACTTTTCCTTGAAATCCTGATGAAGTGGGTGGAGTTTATTGCTTGTGAGGGTCTTGGTGTCTCTGACACAGTTTGGGGCAGATTGTGGGAGAATGTGTGTTGGATTATTGCCTCTTGGGTTACTCCAGCATCAGCAGTGGTCAGCAGTGTCCCTGTGGTATTTATTCATATCTGTGTCGTGGTGTGCAGTGAGAGGACACACGGACCAGCTCCTCTCCCAGCCAGGGAGATGCTCTGGAAGTGCCCGTGGCATTTTGGTGAGCTGCTTGGTGACACCCTCACTGCTTTCTGTGGACACGTGTGGGAGAGAGGACAGCCTGGCCAAACAGCAGACGGAACGGGAGGAAAGGAAGCAGGGCAATTAACTCATCTCCAAAAGGACAAAACGTTTGTTGTGCTAAAAACACGCGGCCACAGCGCTGATCCCACGTGTCACAGCAGTGGCACGGAGCTGTTTCGAGATGCTGAATGGAGGGGCAGTGGTGGCAGCTCTGCTGGGAGAGCTGTGCTGGCCAAAATGTGCCGAGGGCAGTGGTGGCAGCTCTGCTGGGAGAGCTGTGGTGGTCAGAATGTGCCGAGGGCAGTGGAGAACAGTGGGCAGGAACATCAGCAAGGTGGGGTCTCAGGGTGCAGCATGGGGGCTGTCACCCCAGGGAAGGCTGTGGGGGTGACTTCAGTGTGGGAGTCACCCCGTTCTTGAGGGGCTGACAGGTTGTTTGACACCAGGGAGATGTGCAGAGGGTTCAAGGACCCCTTGGTGTTACGGAGGTGCCCATCACCCCGACCTCTGGACTGTGCCTTTGACACAGGGGTGTGCAGGGGCTGCTGTCCAGCCTTGGAGTACTTTTTCTTTTCAAGCAGCTGCTCGTAGGACCCAAGGGGCTGTGGGGGAACAAAACACCCCCTTGCCCAGCACTTTGTTCCAAAACTGCACTTGCAGCACAGTTTCCATTTTTCTGACTTTTGGTTTAACTCCTGTGCTTTTCTATGCCGAACTAACAACTGTGGGAATATGCTTCCATGTGCTGCTTAAAATGTGATTTTTGATTACCTGGGAGATTGCTTGGGAAGTCTCTGGGCTTTGTTGCATTGCACATGCTCCGATCACATTTACAAGCAAGCCACACACTGGGACAGAACTAGGTCACTGGAAGACTCCTCACTGGACACATGTTTAGTTTTCCTAATTCACCCCCTATATTAAGCAACATAATTGGGATTTTAGGGGTAGCTGAGTCTTGCTGACCATAGCTAATTTTTATTGTGGGTCCATCAGAAGGTTGAATTTTGGAGGCACAAAATGAGAGGTTTTGGTACACGGGAGAAAGTGGGATATTTTGTCTTTGACTCGCAGTGGGAGGTCACAGCCTTTTGTGCTGGCAGCTCTGAAACCAGCACAAACTGGGGTGATTAGCTCCCTTTTCTAATGAGTACACAAAGCTGATTGTGAATGAGCCAGTGGGTTCATTGTGCACCCTTGGCCTGCGTTTAATCCTTTATGTGAGACCCCCTTTTACACAGGGACAGCAATTGGAATCCAATTTACACCGGGCTGGGCATTAAATCTCCTTACTCCAGCCATGCTGGCTAATCAATGGAATTGAAATTCCGGTGCCATCAGGAGCCTCCTCCCTCCAGCTCTGCCACTCTTTCTGCTGTGCCGCCTTTTTAGGAGAGATGAAGCCCTTTAAGTGGGAAACACTTTGTCTCCCTAATACAAGAATAAACAATGTCTCGCTTCTTGGCAAAACACGTCGCAGCTCTGTGTAACAAGCAGCAGAGATCTTAAAAGTCCATCAAGAGATGTTATGGTAATTTCACAAGAACGACCACCTTGCTTTTAGTGAGAATTATCTAAATATGAAGATAAAAGGCAGAAGAAAGGGAGCTTGACGTGTAGAGAGACACATGAAGGGTTTCGGGAGAGGCTTTCGGTGCTGCACAGAAATATTTTGCAGCTGAGTTTCCTGGCAAGCAGCTGAATAGCAGGAAGGGTTTCTGCCTGCCTGGTTTTCGCTTTAACAAGCAGGACTTGTTAAATCAGTTTTGGGGGATGTCAGAGATCCATAAATTACAAAGAGGAGACCTCAATCAGCCCCTCCCAACAACTTTAGGAACTGTGGGATTACAGCTGAAGGAACTTTCCCCTTGTTGCAGTTGAGTCAGGGGAAGATAAACCAAATTTTTTAGGAGAGTCAGTGTTTGTGGACCCCATGTGATGGGGAAGAGTGATTTCAGAAGTGCTGAATGCCTGGAAACAAAGCAGATGAAATCTCTCACCTGGGTGGGGTATAGATGGGAATGCCATGAATTGTGGCTTGCTTCTGGAAATTTTTGGCTGGTCATGGCTTTTGAAACAAGCCCGCTTAGTGCCATGGAACAGCTCGGCTCAGGAGCTGCTCAGTTCTCATCCCCATCCATTACTTCTGGTGCCTGCAGCCCCTTGAAATATTCATTCTGCCTTTTATTCCTCAGTGCTGTTTAATACCCCAGGCAGAACAGTGACCTGGAGGGTTTGTATTCAGTTACAGCCATTGTTGTGGGACAAGCTGGTATCTGGAAAGCTGACACTGGTCTGGAAATTAATGAGTATATATTCCCATTGCAACCTGTGTGCCAGGTGTATTTATTTAAAAAGTCATGAAGCAGCCTCCCCAAAATGAGGGGATACTTTTTACACAACTCCCTGAGTTTGCTCTTTGTCTCTCACCTGGTTTCTGAGCTGTTGGGATGCACGTTGGTTGCTTTTGGGATGGCCATGCTGATAAATCGTGTTGTTTATCTCCCTCCACTTTGGCTGTACTGATGCCCTTTTCTCTCTGTGCTGTCTGGATGGAGCTGTTGTGTTGTTTTCTGAGCAAGGCAGACTCAGAGGCCTCGAGAAGTACAAAATGTACCTGCCTGCCTGGTTTATGGCCATCAGTCTTGATCCTGATCTTGATAGCCATCAGCACTGATGACTCGATCCTCAGTGGTTCACGATTATTTCCACACATAAGTATAAAATAAACATCAAACCATCCCAGAATGAGCCCCCACAAATATTGTTTCAAGATGCAGCTCCCATTCAGAGATTATTCAGAAATTAGCCACTTAGCCATCCACAAGGCACTGAAGATTACCTGGAATGATGATGAGGCAATCATTGCATAACAGCCCCAAGCTTTAAAGCACTGGACTTTTTCAGTGGCCAGAATCTTAACTTTGCCATTGATTCAGTTGTGGAAAGCCTGGTTGGGTTTTCAGGCAGAGCTGGTCTGCCAGCCTTTAAGGTGAGGTTACTTTATGTTTTATTTTGTACAAACCCAGCAGTCTGAATTAAGGACAAATGCCCTGAAGTGTGCAACTGAGCCTCTTTTAATAACTGGAATATTTGGGGCCATTTGATTTAGTGAGCTCTTTCTGTAAAAAAAAAGGAGCAAGCTGAACTCCAGCATTTTGCAGGGAACATTATTTTGTGGAGAGAGAACACTGATCTTATTTGGCAGAAAATAAATGGATGTTTGTGTTATGACGCCTATTCAAGTACTTTCTTTTATGTATGTGCAGGATGCTCTGTCCTGAAATCAGATCTCGTCTGACTGATACATTTTAAGCAGGGTGATTCTGACTCTTTCACAACTTTCAAGTGTAAATGTGTTAATGTTTTGCCCAGCACATTATTTCTAACAGGCTGAACTTTTATTGTGTTTTCGCAGTTTGGGTTTAGGTTTAACTCGAGGCTTTTCGTAGCTATTGAATTCCTCATAATTTCTGACATCCTGGGAGCCTCACAGCTCCCCCAAGATTGCAGAGACGATGACAAACACCCAGCCTCCCTGGCTTTATTTTTTAAGGATCTTCCTTTCTCTCCCCAACCTCCCAGCTCCCAAATCTGAGCCCCAGGGGAAAATCGGAAGTTGCTTCCTCAGACCTGTCAGCTCTTGTGCTTTCAGGGTGAGCCTAATGATGTTGAGCCCTATATGATTCTTTCACACTTGTCTACTTCAATCTCACACTGCAAGACAAGCAGTGGCTGTGCAGAGGGAGGGGATGAAAGTCCTGCTACTGTGGAAATCTGCAGAACATACGCGCTGGCTGTGAAGGAAATTTGGGATCAGATGCAAATCCTGTGTGTAGCATGGCTGGTTGGGTTGTGGGGCTTTTTTTTTCCCCCTGCAGTTTAATATGATTTTTGTCTCACTGCATAGGAAACCAAATCAGGTTTTGGAGGGATCAGAGTGAAGAATTATGCTGAGTGTCTCCCATTTGCCTGATGGTATGTAGGTGGGAGTAAATAGCAGGATTTGACTGTGGAGAGAAGAGAAATAGTAGTGAAATTGAGTACAGAGGTAGCCACAAGCCTGATGTTTCAGAGATTGACCCTCACTGCCTTTTTTCCCCAATTATGAGACCACTTGTCCTCAGAACATTTTGTGCCTGGAGGCTCCATATAAAAATCCTGGGCTGGCATTAAGAGGCTCATACAGGCCTCTCTAACCAGTGCATGCAGCCCTCCCTGCCCCTGGGATTCTCCTCACTGAAGGTGGATAGGCAATGCTGCCAGGGCAAATGTTGGGAACAACTCTCTAACCAGTGCATACAGCCCTCCCTGCCCCTGGGATTCTCCTCACTGAAGGTGGATAGGCAATGCTGCCAGGGCAAATGTTGGGAACAACTCTCTAACCAGTGCATACAGCCCTCCCTGCCCCTGGGATTCTCCTCACTGAAGGTGGATAGGCAATGCTGCCAGGGCAAATGTTGGGAACAGCTGGTGTGCAGCATCACCAGACTGCTCGGACTCTGTAAGGTGAAGTCATCCCTTTTTTCTCTGTGTTTGCTTTTCAGCTTAATCTCTGAGCAGTTTCCTCTACTTCCATTTTTCTGGTGAGTCACAGAGGAGAGGAGAAACAGGCTAAACACAGATGGAAATGAAAAATCTGGATCCCTGAGCCTGCTGCCTCAGTTTCTCTCCAGAGTGCACTCTTTGCAGATAGTGTTTGGAAAATGGTGTGTGGGTGCTACAAACACCTCCAAAATCATGTAGATACAGGGCTTGTTTCCCCATTTGCTGTTAGATTGGTTTTGTACGCCATGTTAATCAGATTTATGTTGTGTGTGAGCAGTGTGGATACCTCTTTTCCATTATCCAGTGGTGGTTTGCTCCTTGTGGGTATTTACCAGCTGGTTTTGTACAGGGCTCTGGTTTTGGTGTGCCAGAAAAATACCTGAAGCCATGTAGGCAAATGCTGAGCTTCTCCTCCCCTACAAGGTTCTGTAAGACACAGTGGAGATCCCTCCCTTGTGTGGGACTGAGTGACAGTCCCTGAAATAGGTGGAGAGAAATGGGGTGGATGGAGAGAAAAAAAGAAGTGGGGTATGGCAATCTTACTAAAATTTTACTGCTTTATCTATGCTTTCTCATTTCTAAATAGACCTGGGTCTTTTTCACTTGTCACTCTTTGTAGAGGGGTCCCCTGTCCAAACCCAGGCTCTGCTGAGTTGCACCTTTCCACGTACACACACAGCTGCAGCTCAACATTACTTGGGCTTGTTTTTGTTGGGTTTTTTGGAGACTGTTTTGCCAGCAGAGGCTGATATCATATCTCTGGGTAGTTAAAAAGCAAATTCAAGCAGCTGGGGGTGGAGAACCTGTGGAAGTGCTGCTGCCAGCCAGGTTCTCAGGGAATGCTGGCCCTTGCCCAGCGGGCAGGAGGGTGATTTACTGAGTGCTCTTCCCATTGCTGGGCAGCAGCCAGAACGCCTTTGTGGAGTTTCTAAATTTTTTTTTATTTTTTAAAAGACGTCTCTGGTTGGGTTTTTGAATTTATTTGTCGTTTGCCACATGGGCAGTGTTGAAAATGGCAGTTTTTAGTTGTAGGTTTTTTTAAAGATTGTGATAGCAAATTGGAATTCCGGCATGGGCAATGGGGCTTTGCAAGAGGCAGATTTGTAAATCAAGGGGGAGCTGAAGAAGTGTGAGCTTTTGTGAGGCTTTGCTGAGGGTGTTCAGCTTCTTGGCTGGAAGTTCCTGAGGGTTCAGCAGTGAAGGAGGAAGGTATGTCCTCAGGAACATACCTGTCTGAGGAGAGTGTGCCCCTGTCTGAGGTGGCATTGGTCCCCTCCAGCCGTGTTCCTGCCTTCAGGGCTTCCTCCTGCCCTCTTCCTGCAGCAGACACTCGACTGCAACTGGGCTAAACACAAAATTTACCAGTATTTTCAAGTCAAAATGAGTATCAGTTGCTCTTTTGGTGTCTGTTCCCTCATTTCTTTTAGCAGCCACTCTTTGGGCCTTGAAAGCTGCACGTGTTCTCCATTCCAAACTACTGTTCCCAGCTGGACAGCAAGAACCAAGCCAACCACTGCTTCCTCTGGGAGCTAACAGACCTCTGTAAGAGACATCAGGCTTGTACCTAGGAAAACAGGGTAGAAGCAGCAGGTTTAGCAGTGTTTGCATTGATACACTGTCCTTGCTAAAAGCTGTGCTGAGGGCAGATCTCCCTGTCCAGAGCGGTGTTGTTACCCTGGCTTGTGGCTGAGCACCCCAGAGGTGTTTGGAGCTGTCAGTCCCAGTCTGCCCATGTGTTAACCCAATATTGTGTTATTACATACCTGCACCAGTGACTGCTTTTAATCAATATGCACGATGCTAAACATGAAATCCAGAGAGATCCCCCAGGGACGTTTTCTTCTTTTGACTGTTCTGAAATCCCGTTCGAGCGCGTTCAAGTTACTCATCCAACATCTGCTTGCTTTTCTTTTCTGAATCAGCACTGATTCAGAGGTAAACTTTCAGGGATAACCTTTGCCAGCTCTTCCCTGAGTACTCAGTGATACACAGGGAGCACAGGAGCGTGCTCAGATGGTTTTAGTCCACTCCAGTGATGGCAGGATGCAGCTGCCACCTGCAGACTGGCGTTCGCAGGGTGACCCTGGCAGTCGGGCTGTGCCTAAAAGCTTCTCCGTGAACCCTAAAAAATGGGTTCACTGAGTTTTTATTATTATGATTATTCTAATATTTTTTTTTGTCCTTTTAATCCTTCGTGTGCAACAGCTTGATTTTGGGGTTGGTGGCACTGGAGGGAGGGGCAGTTGGTGAGAAAGGAGAGTGGACGTGGCTGGCGCAGGAGCTCTCGGAAGCTGCGGTGGAGCTGGGAATGGTGGGCGGGCAATTCTTGCTGCTGGCATCACTCAGGAGCATCTTCCTGAGGTTCAGCACAGCAGCCATGAGGAAAAAGCTGACTGTCATTCTGGTGGTCATTAACTTGGCCTTCTACACCTTCACTCTTATGGGTGTATTTGGAGAATTCCTCTGGCAGACGCCGTTGCTTCGTTAAGCAGTTAGCCCTGCTTGCCCTGGTTAGTCCCTGGGAATCAGCTGCTGTGCTTGGTTCTAACCTGGTGCTAATCTGCTGCTCCTGTTAACAGTATTAGTCACAACAAATAAATGCTCTGCTTGTCTGAATGGCCCTTCCATCCTGTGGTGCTCTCCTGAAGGCTGATTTGTAGCTTTTCATTTCCGTCCCAGCGCAGCCCTTCCCCAGGATTTGAGCAGACAGGTTGTTGTTGGCATAAATTGGGCAAGTTTTAGTGCGAAGAACGAGGATGTGGAGCAGGCTGGGAGGAAGGGAACACCTGGGCTGTTATTTTAGGTGGCCCATTGTTTCTAACCAGTGTGCCTCTGCTGCTCCAAGCCCCATCCAGCCTGGGACACTGCGAGGGATGGGGCTTTCCTGGGCACCCTGTGCCAGGGCCTCGCCACCCTCACAGGGAAGAATTTGATCCCAATATCCCATGTGTCCCTGCCCTCTGGGAAGCCATTCCCCCTTATCCTGTCACTCCATCCTTTGTCCAAAGCCCCTCTCCAGCTGTCTTGGAGCTCCTTTAGGCACTGGAAGGAGCTCTCAGGTCTTCCTGGAACCTTCTTGTAGGGGAGGGTGCAATTTGCCCTTTGTTTCAGTGGTAGTTAATATTATAATTAATTCTTATTTTGTGTCCTTTGTTCTTGGTCACCACAATGTGATTTTTTTTTTCCCCTCTGTTGCAAATTAAACACCAGACGTTGTGGTGGGTTGCAGACTCAAGGGATTAATTCTGCAATTTCCAGCCCGACGTTCTTTTGTCCTGGAATGAAAATGGTCGTCTTAGGTAATGGCTATTTTTATACAGCCATTTGTTCACTGAGAACTGGGTTGAGACCTCCAGTAGTGTGTCATTGACTGCTGAACAGCCATCGTGCAGTGCAGATCACTTCTGAGCGTGGCTACGCCCTCACCCGAGATGGAAAAGCTGCTTCAAAAAACCACCTCGGATGGTCTCACCCCACTCAAGGCTCCCCTTTCAACCCTGTCCCTTTTTTTTTTGGTGGGACTCAGGAAATCTTCATTGTAGGTGACAGAACTAACGATGTGCAAGTTTGTGCTTTTTTGTTCTGGGGGAAAAAAAAAGAAAACCAGGAAATGTTGGTGCCGTATCTTGTGGTTCACTGGAAGGACCACAGTGCTTGGGATGTCTGAGCTGTTGGAGTGATGACAGGAGCTGGCTGGTTCCTCTCCTCCAGCAGCATATTCAGGCTGGGAAGGCACAGCTTCAGGTGTTCTGCAGCTCTGGGAAGGGATTTTTGGATTGCTTGTGTGTAGCATGGGTTTGGCCCTTCTGAGCCCATGGCAGCAGCCAAGGTGACATGTCCCTGCACTGCTCCTGGCTCTGTGATGTTCCAGAGTCTCCCAAAGTCATCACTGTGCCCTAAAAGAAAAACCTGGAAGAACTTGAAGATGCTTCTGCATCTCATTTTCTTTGAAGCCCATCTCCAAGTGGTTCTGGTGAGGACACTGTGGGAAGGTGCTGGAGAGGGCTTTTTGTCATCTGCTGGTGATGTGTGGGCTCCTGGTCCTCTGGGTGAGGAGGGCCTGCTCCTGTGCTTCCTAACAGAGAAATTTCATCTTCCTAAGTGCTGAAGAGGCTTCCCAAGCGTGTTTGTGGTTAATCCCCAGCCCAGGGGTGTTGCCTTTACCTCAGAGAAGAGGAAACTGAGGCAGGGACTCACAGAGTGCCAGAGGCACATTTAGAGCCCTGATGGTCTCATTGCAGATCAGCTTGGTTGGGCCAGACTTCTTCTAAATTAAATTATTAAAAAGCTAATAGTGAAAATACTGGAGCAAGCCGAGTTCCACATGCATAGTGGAAAGTAGAATACTGTAAACTATGAGGTTTTAGTCCCCATACAGTGGAGATGCAGGCCATAATAATTTCTTAGGAATGATTTTATTTAGTTAATACCAAATAAATGCCATTGTTGCTTTTTCAAAGTGGTTTTTTTTTTTTTTTTTTTTAAATTTATTTTTTTCCCCTTAATAAGCCCAGGCAAACAGCTTGGACATTGCCCTGGTTCTGAATTGGCTCATGGATCACAGTGCTGGGAAGTTTGTATTAATCAGCAGTCTGCAGTCAGTGTATTGTTGCTTCATTAACCTACTTGTTTTTAAGTATCTGTGAATCACAAAGAGGGGAAGTCCTGCTGCTTGCTGAGAAAGCAGCCCTGTTTGCAGCATCTCTCCTCTGAAGCACATTTCTGGTTTGCACTTAGCTTTTGGGAGCTTTTTTCCCCTGTTTTTCTCACCTGTGAGATTTGTGGTGTAGCCTAGAAGGACGTTTCAGATGTGTATATCCAAAATTGCAAGTGCTGTTGCTTTTAACATCCAAGCTCCCTGGGGATATTTGGTTCTGGAATACATCTATTCTCCAAGTGTTATTTCACTGCTCACAATGTCACAGCTAAGGTCTTGTTGTTCAGTAGGTACATTTTATTTGTCAGGATGCTGTATCTTCCTAAAGAGGCAGGGAACTGCAATAAAAAATGATTTATTTTCTTTTTTAAGTGAATCATTACAAGAGTTGTTAAAGGACTCTCATAAATTTTGTTATTAGAGAGCTGGTTCCAGGGTTTAGAGGAGGAGAAAAGGTTGGTGTCAGGTTGTACAATCTCACAGTGATTATGTGTTAATATTTCCCTGGCTAACAGAGATGCTCTTCAGTGTCCTCTGCTTCTGAAGAGGACTTTGAGGGGATGGGAAGAAATAAGGAAAGGTTGTTTGTGCTGCTGATACTGAAGTTTGTGCATTGGTGACTGCAAATCCCTGAAATCCTGTACTGGTGGAATGGACCCAAAACTCATCACTGCTGACGTGGCTTTTAATCAGAGAGTCACAGAGTGGTTTGTGTTGGAAAGGACCTTAAAGATCACCCAGTGCCACCTCCCTGCCATGGCAGGGGCACCTTCCACTGTCCCAGGCTGCTCCAAGCCCCAATGTCCAGCCTGGCCTTGGGCACTGCCAGGGATCCAGGGGCAGCCACAGCTGCTCTGGGCACCCTGTGCCAGGGCCTGCCCACCCTGCCAGGGAACAATTCCTGCCCAAGATCCCATCCAGCCCTGCCCTCTGGCAGTGGAAGCCATTCCCTGTGTCCTGTCCCTCCATCCCTGTCCCCAGTCCCTCTGCAGCTCTCCTGGAGCCCCTTTAGGCCCTGGCAGGGGCTCTGAGGGCTCCTCAGAACCACCTTTTCTCCAGGCTGAACCATCCCAACCCGCTCAGCCTTTGCCCGTGGCAGAGGTTCTCCATCTCTTCCCTGGTGGCACCTGAGCAGCTCTGTGCCCAGGACAGGGCTCTCAGAGGTGGCCCTTGCACAGCCCTTGTTGCCCCCCCGGGTTGGGAGTGTGGAGCCAACGCTCAGGAGCTGCTCCTGCTTCACCATTGCTCCTTGGAATTGCAATGTCAGGGTGTAACAGGGGGGAGAAGATGTTTTCTGTGCTCTCTCAAGTACCCTGCCGGTGTGTCTGCTGTTGTTGTTGTCAGTGCCAGGCCTGGTACACGTTCACTGTTCACAAATCACTCTGGTTGAGCTCTGGAGCTCAGAGTTAGGGCACAGGGCTCCTCGGTGCAGCCCCAGCCCAGCCGTGACTCACGGTGGTAATTTGGAATTGCAGGCACTGAATGTGCAACTTGCTTTCCTCTGCCACCAGGCCTATTATGCAACAGGAACTGACAAGTGCATTTTTGAACGTTTTCATTTACTCCACAGAAGCATCGGGTCTGAAATTTGGAGAGCTTTCTAATTGAGTGATATTCTCTAGGAGAATCAAATACATATTAACAATTTTTTTTAAATGTAACAAAGAATAATTGAACTTCAATAGTATCTGATTACATTTGGTGTGTTTCAAAAATCCATTTTTTTTCCTTACTGATTTCTATTGCAATTGCATTTCTATATTTGTATTTTCCTGCCTTGTGGAAAGTACCACATGCAGTATTGGCACTCCAGTGCCTGGCTTCTGGGAGGACTTAATCAAAGTAAATCTGGATGGTTTCTGTGAGGTGCCAGCCAAGGATAATCATCATTTTTGTTGCTGTTTACCAGCCTGTCCTACCTGTTGCGAAATGGAACATAATCTGTAAACAGACACTCTGGGTTTTAAAACCCTCTTTCCCGAATTCCTAAAGCATGTCACACTTCCTCTGGATTAATATTTAGACCAAATTTATTAACTGAGCGTGATTTTTCTTTGAAATTAATTTCTCCATCTCTTTCCTCGTGCTGCTAAAAGAGACAAAAGCAAATCTGTCGCTCTTATTTAGATTTATTTCACAGACATTTTCCCATTGGTGTGGATAAATGCTGGTCTGACTTCGTCACCATTTTTAGATGTTCTGCAGTGCCGAACACAAAATATGAGCTGTCCTTTTCAGCAATAGTCCTGAAAACACTCTGTACTCGTAACCCATTTGTACAGCTGGGCGAGCGGGTGCGCCCAGAGCCTTCAGCTTGCCCTAGTTGAGCAGAAGCTGCTGAGCCCTGGCAGTGCCAACAGGTTTCATGGGCTCAGAGAGGAGCAGACACTCTGGATGAGCTTGCAGGAGATGGCTCTGGCTGCCTGGAGGTTGATAGCACTGCTGAGAGTGTGGATCGGGCTGTTGCTTCTTCCCTGCCTGCGCTGCCTGGGGTAGGCACGGGGCTGCTGACACCTGGCTGGACGTGGTGGGAAACCCAGCCCAGCCTTGTGCCCATCTCTGCTCTGGTGTCCTCCTTGCCTCATTTTCCCAGGTTTTTACCTCTTCATCCCTCCTGGGAAACCCTTGCCCATGTGTCTGCCCCACCCGTGAGCTGTAGGGAGAAATTTGAAAGCATGAACTGAGGCACTTTCTGAGTTTCCAGGTGTTTGTTTGGATGAGAATGGGGGGAGCTTCATCTGTGCTTTCCAAAGGGCAGAATGACCCCAGTGCCAGGCCTCTTCTGGCTCAATGGCCCCACTTTCCTCGTGCCCTAGGTCAAACCGTGTGTTGCCGAGCCCTGGAGAAGTTTTGGGGTGATTGATTCATAAAATTTGTGGTTAATGCCGTAAGTCTAAATAGATCTAACAATGTGTATGTTGCCTTTTGTTGTCGCTACTTAAAAATAACCAAGCAGCATCCTCTGCTCCCCAAACCCGGTGGAACTGGGGACAAAATGCACTTGATGCTTGGGGATTGTCTGCTGGAGGAGCTGCAACTCCTGCCCAGCCCTTGCGGGGCTGAGCCCAAAAATCTCCGGGATGTGCAGGGAGCTGCGAGGCAGCAGAGCTGCTTTTGATGGAGCAGCTCTCAGAAGGCACCAGCCCTGACTTGTCAGGAAGGGGACAGCTCATCATCAGCCAGCTTGGTCACACATGTTACGGGCGGTGAGCGGTGTTTGATCGAGTGGAGCCCGAGGTAAGATGTGGAGGAACACGTGAAGTGCATTTTGTCAGTGCCACACACCGAGGTGGCTCCCTGCAACCCGGTGTAAGCATCTCATCGCTCCTGTTCTGTCCTCAGATCCTGAAATGTGCTCGGCTTAAGTGGAAGCAGCTGCCTCCTGCACAGGGAAAAGGAGGCAGACCCTCCTCGCAGCCCCCCCAGCCCCTGCCTTCAATTAGCTGCTGCTTTGCCTGGAGTGCTGCAGTGTGACCACTCCTACTGCCAGAGCCGGGAGGAAAAATGCAGCACAGTAATGAATTTGTAACTAGAGAGTGGGGCTAACGAGTGTCCTCAGCTCAGGAATGCAGTGGGGATGTATTAAGCCAGGTGTATGGAGAGAGGGGAAAAAAAAAACCAACCAGCAGCATCTCCAGGCTGGATTTTATAATTAGGGCACATGGTGTAACTCTTTTGTTTTGCAGAAGCCAGCTTTATTAATTGATGTAGAAGGTTGCTGTGTGCTATTCATTGTTTGATTAAAATGCCTGTATAAATAATTAGGCCTCTTCTGTTTGTTTTATTTTTGCACCCAATTTACATTTCCGTACGGAACAAAAAAATGAATTAGCAAATGCGTTTATTCCCCAAATATTTCGAGCCGTGGCTGCTGTCCCCCGGCCACCCCCTGCTGCAGAGTGATGTGACCTTTGTGCCACGCTGGCCCAGGGCTCAGGAGCTCTGCTCTCTTTGGAGAAGCCGTGGTGGTCCTGCCTCCTTTGTGCCAGTGCTGCGGGGGGCTGCGGGCTGGGAATCCCTCCGGAAAACACAAATAAACGCGGGTATTCAGGCGCTGCTGGAAGCAGCAGGTCAGCTGGATCTGGATCTGGTGGTATTTTGCTGAAGAAAGGAGGTTTCAGGCTGACTGGGTTTGTGTCTGTCTCCTTGCAGGGCTGTGGAACAGGGTGAAAATGCTGCTGTTTGTGCAGCAGCTGGAGAAGCTGCCGTGCATCTGGAGCCGGGGTGGCGAGGGCTTTTTGAAAATGTGTTATTGTTGTCAGGGACTGCCTTGCTGTGGTAATAGATGAAAAATCTGCCTGTCTGCAGTACCTCTGAGCAGCCTGTACGAAATCTTGATGCTGGGGAGAGTTTGCTGTGAGCTGGTGCTGCTGATTTCTGTGCATCCTTTGATTTTTCCTTGGGAAAATTGTTGAGGAGCAATGCCAGACTTGGTCATCGTGGTTCCCTCGTTGTTCCCTGGACTGTGGTGATCTCCCCTTGCCCCTCTGGAGCCCAGCACGCCAGGGGCTTGGTGGAGATGGCTCAGATGGGGCACTTTCACAGACATGAGGCTGTTCTCTACTTGGCAGCATTTACAAAGTGGCCTGAGGAGGTCAGTGGTGATGCCTGTGGACTGGTACACCTTAAAATGTCCTCTACAACCTAAGGTCTGAAAATCAGCATCCTAAACCACGGTCTCTTTTATTTGCCTGTTTGTAAAGGTGAAATTAAGCAGAAAATACTGGTGTATGAACAATGCCTGGAGTGGTTGTGCGTGGCCAGGGCATCACACCCAAAATTATCCCTGCACAAGCAGCAGTTCTGGTAGAAAATGAGGAGAATTTGGGGTTTTTTCACCTGTTTTCCCACCCCTTGATCTCTCCCTGGTCTGCAGGTTGCGTGGACTGTCCCAAGGGTAGGGAGAGGCTGTCAAAGGAGCTTTCCTCTGGCAGGATGTATCTGGCCCTTCCCCTGGCAGGGCTGAGCCAGGAGCACGAGCTTCCTGAAGTTTTTTTCAGGCATGGATCGATCTGTGAGCACAGTTTAACAGCAGCTGCAACAAAAACCAGGGAGAGAGAGAGCGAGCTCCGTGCAGCTGATCCCCGGGGAGAAGCGGAGAATTGTCACTGTAATAAGAGAGACTCAGTCAGGAGAGAGTCTCTCTCCCCGGGAAAGAAGCAGGGACTGTCTGGCTGAGGCAGGGCTGTGAAGTGCTGCCCTTCATCCTGCAGCTCTGCAGCCAGCCCTCGGTGCATTCCCACTGAGCAGGGAGTGCTGGTGGCATCGCTGCCATCGCCCCGTGGAAAGGCCACAATGGGGCTGGAGGCTCCTGCCTGGGGGTCTGTGGTGCTGGTGGCACTCATGTGACAATGAGTGACTTGGCAGTCACACACTGGGGTTTACCCCACCGTTCTGTGCCCCAGCTCTGAGGCAGGAGTTCCTTGATTTGGGGATGGCTCCAGGAATGGGTTGATTTTGGTTTTTAACAAATAAACAGCACATCCTTTGCTGATGTCTTTTTGTCAGCTCTCCTCATCCTCCTCGACAGACCTGCCCTTCACAGATGGTTCCATGGTTTGGGTTGGAAGGGACCTTAAAGGTCACCCAGTGCCACTCATGCCATGGGCAGGGACACCTTCCACTGTCCCAGGCTGCTCCCAGCCCCAATGTCCAGCCTGGCCTTGGGCACTGCCAGGGATCCAGGGGCAGCCACAGCTGCTCTGGGCACCCTGTGCCAGGGCCTGCCCACCCTGCCAGGGAACAGTTTCCTTCCCAATACCCAATGTCAGCCTGGTCCCTTTCAGCTGAAAGCCATTCCCCACGTTCTCTTTGTCCCCAGTGTGGTGGGGCTGTGCCCAGTGTGAGTGTGCCCAGTGTGAGTGTGCCCAGTGTGAGTGTGCCCTGGGTGAGTGTGCCCAGGGTGAGAGTGCCCTGGGTGAGAGTGCCCTGGGTGAGTGTGCCCACTGTGAGTGTGCCCATTGTGAGTGTGCCCATTGTGAGTGTGCCCTGGGTGAGAGTGCCTGGGGTGAGTGTGCCCACTGTGAGTGTGCCCACTGTGAGTGTGCCCACTGTGAGTGTGCCCACTGTGAGTGTGCCCACTGTGAGTGTGCCCACTGTGAGTGTGCCCACTGTGAGTGTGCCCGTGCCTGGCAGCTGCAGCTGTGCTGGGGGAGCTGAGAGCTCCCTGCTGCTGCCACCCAACACCAGAGCTCCTTGCCTTTACCAGGGGTTGGCTACTGCTGCTGTTTGCTGTGTTGTGGAGTTGTGGTGTGCACAAACCCCAGCAGACTTGGCTGAGCTCTCCGTGTCTCTCCTGTGCTCTAGGACAGACTGCAGCATTTTTTCCCTTCCTTATTACTAAAAACTTGTGGGTTTTTTGTCTGAATTTGTTCATTGCGTATGAAAAGCCCTTGGAGGAGTCTGTTAGTGGGGTTTAGTGTCTGAGCTGTGCCTGGTGAGGCTCTGGGATGCTGCAGCCCCATCCCTCTGGGAGACAGGGTTAGGAGCTGGCTGCAGGTGCTGGAAAAGGCTGGCAAAGTCCCAACTCACAGAACTGCCATTTAATTTGGGGTGTTTTTAATTTGCAATGTTTTTCTAGTAAAGTTATGCTTTGGAACAAATATAGTATTTTTTCCCTTAACCTAAATGCTGCATCCTCTATTTATTCCTTTTCCCTTCCCTGCCAAGCACAGAGCAGTCAATGGGTGGAATTTTTTGCAAGAAATTCAGACTTTGCAATTTAAAAAAAAGTTGAGAACATGCCATAATGCTATGCATGTGCCAGTGAGCAAGTTGTAATGCACACAGCCAAATCAAAATGATCCCACCCTCACTTTCTCCTATCATTTACAAAAACCAGCTGGAAGGACTCAGCCCAGCAGACTGTCTCTAGCAAAGGGGAGCAAAAGTGTTTGGGTGGTGTGTATAATATCAGGTCCAGTGTCATCGTTTCAGGGTGTGTGTGCTGGCTGGGAGGACTGGAAACTCGGATATCCGTGTCTAAATCCGGATGGAGCTGTTCTGCACTGTGTGCTGTGTGACTGAATCCATGCCCAGCCACAAAATGAAGTGAGTTGTGCTCGTCTCATTTGGGGGTTGAAGGTTTAAAGTGATGTATGATGTGCTTTAACACAGAATCGTGGAGTCTTTTAGATTGGAAAAGACCTTTGGGATCATCAAGTCCAACTGGTTCCACAGCACTGCCCTGGCCACCACTGCCCCACGTCCCCACAGCCACATCCACAGGTCTGTTAAACCCCTCCAGGGATGGCAGGGACTCCTCCACTGCCCTGGGCAGTTTGTTCCAACGGTTAACCACTCTTCCAATGAAGAAATTTTTCCCAATATCCAATCTAAACCTCCCCTGGCCCAGCCTGGGGCTGTTCCCTCTCCTCCTGTCCCTGTTCCCTGGGAGCAGAGCCCGACCCCCCCGGCTGTCCCCTCCTGGCAGGGAGTTGTGCAGAGCCACAAGGTCCCCCCTGAGCCTCCTTTTCTCCAGGCTGAGCCCCTCCCCAGCTCCCTCAGCCCCTCCTGGGGCTCCAACCCCTTTCCCAGCTCTGTTCCCTTCCCTGGACACGCTCCAGCCCCTCAATGTCCTTCTCCAGAACTGCCCCCAGGACTGGAGGTTCCTCAGCAGTGCCCAGTGCAGGACAGATATTCCTGCTCTAAAGTTTCTATAAATAAGGCCTGTGGTGTGTGCCACATCCATGTTTGTTCTCCTAAATGTTCATATTTTGCATAAAATTGCACATGAACAGTTTTGCTGTTTTCCAAAACTTCCCAAATGTATAACTTGGATGACACAAATCTTATGGCTGAGAGGGAGTGGGAACCACGTGGAAAGTCTGAGTCAAATGCTGTTGTTGCAGGTTGAGTAGCACAGAAACGTATCTGTTTGAAAGAAAAACTATATTATTTTTACAGGGTTTTTAAGAAGTCCAAAGTACAAAACTTGAAACCATAAAAATGGTTATTTTCACTTCGTGCCTTTTAGTTTACTTTGGGCTGTAAGCAGTCAACAATTTTCTGTAGCAGTGATATGGCTCTAGTTTTTCTGGCCACTGGAATACATGGGGTACTCCCCTTTTTTTAGACCCAGTTACACTTTTCCTGTCCTGATCTATGAAAATATCATGATTTGCTGTTGCAAAAAAGATGCTGGAGCCTTGCTGTGTTGGAGATAGGGAAAGGGTAGTTTTAATCTCAGCAGAAACACAAAGCAGTTGTTTACAGTTTGGCTTTTCTTTTTAACAAATAACATCTTGGGGTTTTTAAGGAGATTTTAAATCATGAAGTGTGTCTGTTACTGTCCTCGTGATGGATACTTTTGCCTGCATTGTCCATGTAGATGACCAGGGAGGATTTGGTTGGTGCTGGATGCTTCCCTGCCCTCGTGCTGTGTGTGGCTCCAGCCTGTGCTGCTGGGGTGGCTGCCCACGAATATTCCCTGGGGAGTCCCAGGATTGTGCAGTTCAGGATTAAATCCAGGGAACTGAACACGTTTCACTCCTGTTTTACGTGGCTTTTAGGCCCTTTTGAGGCTGCCACCAGAAAGGGCTTTTTTCCCCCCTCTACTCTCCGTTCACACTGGGGAGGGCAAATCCCCAGAGTTCACCCCCAGAGCGTCCCTGCAGGTCCTGGAGCCATCCCAGGGGCACGGGGAACGTGGCTAATCCACAGCAGAGCTCCGGGCTGGGCGGCTCAGCAGGAGCCTGCAGCGGGAAGCAGTCGGAGTTGGTTGGAAAGATGCTTGGTAATTTTATTCCTTGTCATCTCAGACACGGCTCTGTGGCAGTCCTTATGATCTTTGGCCATGCATTAATCTCGGTGCTGCTGAGCTTCAGACCACTGCTCTTCCACCATTACAGTGCAAGGTTTCTGTGCATTCCAATTGGAAATGAATTCCTTTATTACACATTCTCTGACCTTGGCATGTTTGTAACCCTGAGGATTGTTAGAGGGGTAAAAGGAGGACTTCTGGGAATAATTGCCTTGTTTGTTCTTTATCTCTGAAGCATTGATACCTGCAGTTCTGGGCTGAAATAATTAAATCTCAGAATTGCAAGCACACCAAGAGAATCTTTCTGTTTCTGCAGACAACGTTTTATTTTTTCTGTGGGTATAAAAGTGCAGCTTCCATTTGCAAACTCTCCACAGTGACTTTTGGAAGTGGCTCATGCTGGATGTCCACCTAGAACTGTTTTGCTTTGAGGTTGCAGTTCTGTGAAGTAGATGTCACCTTAAAAATAATCCCAGGAAAACATGTGCGGGAAGGGGAGTCAGGAATCAGGTGGTGCTTCTTGGTATCCATAGCGAAAACAATTTTAGAAACCACTCCTCTCATAAATACTGCATTTTTGGGATAGCTCTTCTTGTATGCTCTATTGCCAAGTGCTTTGGAATGAAAGCAGCTTTCCTCAAAAATTAATCCATGCCTGCTGTCTTTTCCCGATGGGGTGACAAGCGCTGTTGTAAGCGGAGCTGTGAAGCTCCATGAAAAAATTTAGGGCAAAAATGTATTAAGGACTTGAAAAACAAAATGTTCAGATATTTTGAAAAAAAAAAACCAAACCAAAAACAAAATCCCCAAATCAAAGTGACCTCTTCCCTTGGCAGCTTGAGTTGTGCTGGGTGTGAGCAGCTGTGCAGCCACAGCATGGAGCTTCCCATTCCTGCTGCTGCATCCCGGATCCCTCCAGCTGCAGAGCATCCCAGCACAGCTCAGCTTCAGCTTGGGCCTGCTCTGGAGAGGTAGGGAAGGAATTCTTCCCTGTGAGTTGGTGAGAGATTGCCCAGAGCAGCTGTGGCTGCCCCTGGATCCCTGGAAGGGTCCAAGGCCAGGTTGGACACTGGGGCTGGGAGCAGCCTGGGACAGGGGAAGGTGTCCCTGCCATGGCAGAGGGGAGAACAGGATGATCTTCAAGGTCCTTTCCATCCCAAACCACTCTGGGGTTCTCTTTTGTGGCTTTGCTGGTGATCTGCTGAGTAGAAGAGTGGACCTGCTCACTGGACTCACCTTCCTCCTCCGTGAACTTGCACAAAGGTCTTTTGTTTCTTTTAAACATTGCCCCAGTGTGAGGTTTATACAGGAGCCAGTAAAATGTTTGGTTTTTTTTTTAATGTTTTCTCTCCTCTCTCTTTTCCCTAAGGACACAGTAGGATATTTTTCCAGTGTAAACGAAGTCATTTCAACACCTTGTTTTCTAGCACCTACAATTTATACAGAGAAACCTGGTTGTTCTCTGCAGAGGATCTAGAAAAAAATAAAATAAAAGCAGAGAGAGTCTTGTTAGCAGCTGGGGCAGACTTGTTGTGCTTGTCAGGATGTCGGCTGTGTTCACATGGAGGCACGAGCCTGTCTTGGGTGAGAAGCACCCTCGGGGAGACAAGGGCTTGCTGGTGGGGTGTGGGGTGTCACCCACTGCCTGGGTGTGAGAGCAGGTGTGTCCCCCAGGGGCTCAGGGACAGCAGCATCCAGGCAGAGGAGCCAGGGCTGCCCTCCTGCTCTCTGGGTAGCCAGAAACCCCTTCCTCACACAGGTTTGGTAGGATCCTAAGATCGTGCTGGAAGGAAGCCCCTGTGTCACACGTAGTGGAGCCTTTTCCAGCTCAGCCATGTCTTGGTGTAACCTGTGTGACAGCACATCCTTCTTGGAGGTGAGGCTTGAGGCAGGGGAGTGTCCAGAGAGGCTGTGGGACCTCCTGAAATACATCTGGACATGGCTGTGGAAATCTTGTGGGGTAAGGAGATGGCACCTGTGGGGCTGTACTGAAGGATGGATGGGGGGATAGCCCCAGAGTGGAGGCCCAGGTTGTGAGCTGGGCATTGGCAAACAGGGGAGTAACTCTGGGTTCTCATCAGCCTTGAGCTCGTTCTGGGTGCAGCGCAGGAGGAAATCAGAGCCTTTGCAGAGAGACTGATTTGATGTGCACGTGGTAACAGGAAGTGTGGTGGGGCAGAATGCTTGCAGAAAAGAGAGCAGGATGGGTGTGTTTGCTTTCCTGCTGAAATCCTGTCTGGTGCAGACCCCTCTAGAGGTCTGAAGGTGTTGGCTGACGTTTCTTCTGAATTCTTAGCCAAGCTGGAAGAACCCTGTTGGGCATTAGGGCTGGGGGGGAAGTCAGGGATCCGCTGTGCAAATGGCATCACTGGGCTGTGCTGTGTGCAGGTTGATGCAGTTTAACCAGGCTCCTCTAACCCACAGAACCCCTGAGGATCAGCATAGTGGCCTCTTAAGTGTGATCATCTCACGTGGTGTTACCTCCCAAGCAAGGGTAGTACAGATCTAATCACATCTCAGCGTTAAATTCACATCAGCCAAAGCATGAAGGATTCAGGAACGTGCCCTCTGCAGGCTCCCTGGGTTTTCCTGACAAACCACAGCACTTGGCTCTTGCTGGCCCTGTCTTTAGGTTGGGTGATGCTTTATTAGAATACCTATGTTTTCATTTGCATATCAGCCCACAGTGTCATCACACAGCTGCCAAAATCCCCTTCCTCCTCAGGACTTTCTTCCCAGTTGTGCTGTTCCCTCTCCTGTGCATCCCAAGTTTATATCCAGGGATATTCCTTGCAGGCTGGGCTGTGGGGCAGGGATGGAAGCAGCAGGGTGGGGGATTCAGTTGGCCATTCTGTGTTAGGATGTAAATGCTTCCCTCTGGAAAGCTCTCCCGGAGTGGCATTCCTGGGGATTGACAGATCTGTGTCTGCATCACTGCAGCGTCTGGGCCGCGCCTTCCAGAGGAGAACGCTGTTCCCCTGCCATGGGAAGGTGTGAAACAAGCTGCTTGGCTCGGGGTGGCTGTAAATCCCGCCTCAGCGAGTAACAAACATTGACATTTTCACGCGGTAAAAGCCTGCCAGCCCTCCGTGTAGTGTTTTTGGGAGGGAAGAATTGATCAAGTTCATTACTTTATTGGGAGCTAAAGGGGGCTGCAGACAGTGAGCACAGGACTGTGGCAGTGCTGTGAGACTGGGAGGAACTCTATAGATAGAGACAATTCCAATAAAAACTGCAATAAATAATAAAAAGGCCGTAAAATGTATTTGTGCTGTTCCTCTACCTGAGGAAATGGGATATCAGGAGCTGGGGATGCTCAGTGCCAGGTTTTCAGTGGGAAGCTAGATGGGAACCATCGAGTTGGCTGAAGGATGTTCAAACCTCCTTTGTCATGGTAATGAGGCAGTGCCTGGACAACACAGGCTGCCAATCTCTGCAGAGGTTCCTCTTGTTCTCCTTCAGAATGTTGGGAGAAAAAGAGAGAGGTTCTCTTGTTCTCCTTCAGAATGTTGGGAGAAAAAGAGACCCTGGGCACGGAGTGTGCAGCAGCCCAGGCTGAGGCACATCAGTGACCCATAAACACAGCCCCTCGTGGGTACCAGGAGAGAGCCTCTGCATGACCTGGCTTGCAGATTTGCCTTCTTTTACAGTTTAACCTTTTGTTAAAGCTCCAAAAAGGAAAAAAGAAAGGGGGGATAGGAATGCTGAGGTGTTTTATGGCTCCGGGTCTGTCTGCAGCTCGGCTCAGCCCAGGGCTTAGGTTCTCTGGTTGGATGAGGAGCTGCTGTCTGCCATCCCTGAGGAAAGGGAAATAAATCCCATGTGCTCAGTGCTCTTGACTGCAGAGACACGTGCCAAGGACAGCCTGGCAGCTCCATGTGCCAATGGGAAGGTATTGCCTGGATGAGACTTGCTGCTGGAGCAGAGAGGGGAGGACAACACCAGCTATTTAGGGGCTTCTTATCAAATTGGCTGGTTTGGTTTTGGTTTTTCCCTACTTCCTGCTCTGAAAGGCTCTTTTTAAAGAAAATGCCTTGGTTTAGTCCTTCAGCTAGCAACTTGTTGGATGGGGCACAGCTACCAAGTGTCAGTGTGATGACAGGAGTCATTAAACGGCGCTGTAGGCTTGCATCTGGCCTAATGTCGTTTTTTAATTATCTCCTTTCAATAGAAGGTTGGTTTCAGTTAGTTGGTACACTCTGAGGTGAGCAGAGGAGGAGGAATGTGTTGCTATTGAACCTGTCCTCATACAAAAGCTTAATCTGACCTGGCAGGATCTCCTTGGGCAAAGTCTGATGGACTTGGAGACGGTGTTTGCTTGGGAAAGGTTTGTGGCCCTGGCAGGGCAGGTGTAAGAGCTGTTTGAGTTATTTAAAGCAGGTCCAACACTATTTTCCCCCCCTTTTTGTCCATCTTTGCAGTTTTTGTTACCATTAGAGACCTGCTGCAGTTTTGGGAGAACAAGGGAGGATTGGATTGAGTCCTTCAATCACAGGGGAGCCATGCATGTGTGCTGTTACTTTGATTGATTAAATTGGTCCAGATCTTTGGGTAAGGTACTTATGTTAAAGCCCACAGCTAGGTTATATCAGTGTCTAAGGTAAGAGGGGGAACAGATGTCAGAGATCACCATGGAACCCTTCTAACCCTCTCCTGGCTGCTGGACACTTGGTAAGGATTTGTCCAGTCTGGCTCCCTTGCAAATGTTCACAATCCCTTGAGACTAACTGTGCATCCTAATAGGGCAACAAGATTTTCATCTTAAGTTTTCTTTTTTTTTATTAATTCAATTCCATTTTTCCTGCTAAAAGCCCTCCATGCTGGTTTTTCTGCTTGATGTTTACAAGCACACATTGATACACATCTCGTCCAACTAAGCTGTGCTCTTGCTTAGAGCAGGATGTATTCAAATCTTTTGATCTTCCCAGAGAAATTTTTCCCTTCAAACCTTTAAACATTTTTGTTGTTTTCTTTGTACTCCGTTCGATTTGTCAATGTCTTCTCTGGTAATGAGGTGTCCAGAAGTGAATACATTATGGATTAATTACATCTGTGGAGAGAGGAGACTGGAACATCCTGCTATGTGACACGTGTGTGTTCTGCCTCTGAAACCAAACTGTCCTTTTAGCTGCCACATCCTTCTGCAATTTCACATCCAGCTGCTTGGCCTCTTCCTTTCCAGGTCCTTGTTTGGGTGGATGCATCCCCAAAGCTCCTTCTTGGGGTGTGCCTGTGGTTTGGTGATACCACCTCACTTTCAGTTCTGTTTTTTTCCAGAAGGAAAAATCTTGTGTGATTTTGACATCTTTCGGATCTGGCAGGTTTGGGAGGGCCTGCTCAAGAGGGCAGGGAAATTTCTTGAGTGCTGTTGACGAGGTGGTCCTGAGTGAACTGAGGCACCTTCCCAAATTTGTGATGTCCCAGGCAATCAAAGCAAGACTTCCTTTGTTTCTCTTTATTTTTGCTGTCTAATCCATTTCACCACATAATGGGTGAAACTCAAGAAACTGTATTCTTTCCCACATCGTTAACAAAGCTGTTAAAATTAAATCTAACACAGATCCATGTGATTCCTTGGCTGTTTTCTCCAACTTCTTTGTTTCCAGTTGGCCTTGCAGGTGCTAAATCCTAATCCCTTCTGAAGTTGAGAGAACTGAGGCTGCTCAGATTTTTGCAGGATTTTTGCTTTTAATTTTAGGGTTGACTCTGGAAAATGCTTCTGTAATCCACGTGGCTTTTCCATTCTTCTTTTCCTTAAATAAATAGTTTGTGCTAACTGACTGTGCCTGACGAGGTGTTCTCTGCAAGACTCTACTTGCAGCTTGCTGAGCTGCTCTCTGCAGCAGATACTTTTTTTTTTTTTAATGTTCTCCCCATTCTTTTGCTAGGAATAGAACTTAATTGCATCCATCCATTTCAGTAATTTCCAGAGTTAGGTATTAGCCTTATGTTTTGAAGGAATTTGTTAGATTTCCCTTTTAAAAAATAATTCTTTGCAAATAACAACACTTGATTTCCTTGGTTAATTGCACAGATTGAGTGATTTGGCACATGTCTGCATTTTCCAGATACTCCCTTTTTCCCTCCTTCAGTGGAAGCTATTTTTGTAAATTCACCATCACTCTGATAGCACAGGCATCTTTCCTTAATTTACTTTTGAAGACAAATTTAATAAAGGAATTCCCCTTCTTAGCCATATTGGAATCATTCCTTTTTATCTTTTATTAATTCCCCTACTTCTTCTTAACCAGGTTTTCGTGTGGATGTTTATAAATAAGTCCTCCCTCATTCCTTAATCCTTTTGTCCAGCGTTAACTCAGACTGTATTTTATTGTTCTCATTTAATTGGCTCTGTAGGAATTAAATGTCCACGTGGTTCTTGCTTGTTCTCATCCTTGTGCAAAATAAGATTTTTCTTAGTAGTCAGCTCTTAGGAAGGCAGCAAATACTTAAATGCTCTGGGCTTGGGGAGGGTCTCTGCTTGCAGGGTTTTGGAGGTTTTTTTGTTTAGTTTTATTTTATTTAATATAGTATTCATCATGGTGTTCTTCTGAAGTTGCCAACTCTTTTCAGCATGGGGGAAATTTATGGTCTCCCTTTGATTGTCCTTAAGGGTGCTGGTGGTGCCTCATCTGGAAAGACACTGAGAAAGTCTTGCAGGAGTAGAGCTGGACTTGCCTTTCCAGTGCAGAGGAAGCCAACAGCCTGATTTACCTGAGCTGACACCACTTCTGGGCCACTGGTCCCAAATTTTAGTAAGGCTGTGATGAAAAGTTAAGATCCAATTGATCTCTCCAACAGCTGCAATGCAAAATTATATCCTGGATAAATTCAGCCTGACTTGGAAGTGCTCTCAGCCACTTCAAATCCTCTGCAATGGGTTGGGCTGGGAATGTTTTTTGTATTTTTTTACTTCCCATTATTTTTCAATCTGCATTTGGATTTGCAGCCAAAGGCTACAGCCTCTTGCAGTTGATTTTTCCAGTGCTGATAACTCAACACAATAATTTAGTCAACCTGATCTTCCCTGTTGAATTTCAGCTTATTGGCATTATAATTAATTTTGACATGTAACACCACCCCTCCAACTTTCACTCCCAAATCTATTAATGCGTAATGATGAAAAGTATGTGCTGTGCATAATATTGTTTGGGAGTTATGGATCTTACATCCTTGTTGTTGGGGAGTAAAGGAGCATGAATGCATTAATTGCTGCTGGCTGCAGCTTGCTGACGACTGGAGATGTGCTGGAGTTTCTTCGTTTGTGGTGACAGCTTCTCTCAGTCTAAACCAGGCCCCAGCCTGCTGAATTTTCATTGAACCTCCATGAGTTGATTCCATTGAATTCATTCCATTGAATTTTCATGGAATCATGGAATGGTTTGGGTTGGGAGGGGCCTTAAAGCTCATCTTGTTCCACCAGGGAATGAGGGACACCTTCCACTGCCCCAGCCTGCTCCAGGCCCCGTGCAGCCTGGCCTTGGGCACTGCCAGGGATGGGGCAGCCACAGCTGCTCTGGGCACCCTCTGATCCAACTTTTTCACTTCCGAGTCTTTCTGCTGCACTTCCCAATAATCAGTTGTAAAACACTGGACTGTGTGACATCATGGACTGCAGGACATCAGCCCCAGCCTCGTGGCACTTGTAGGACTGCAGCTTTTTCTGCTCAGTTTCCATCGATTTACAGGACCTGGCGATGCTCACTGCTCACAGAAGACCCGAACCCCCCCAAAAGCCACCTCTGCTGTGTCTTTTCCAAAAGGCCACGAGTGATCACATCACCAGTGTGTGGTTGGATTCCATTGTGCTGCTGCACTGAGTGAGAATGCCCAGGAGGAATTAAGCTCTGAAGGCGCTGGCGGAGGAAGCGCGTTAAGAGCAATTAGCAGGAATTTAACCAAGTAGATGAAAATCAAATCTCGGCGTTCCCGACCCGGTGCTCCCGGTGCCGCTGCTGGGTGCTGATTCCAGGAGGGAAAAGTGGGGTGCTGGCAGCTCACAGGGCTTTGTCCTCGCTCCTGTGTGTTGGGAGTGGGCAGGAAAAGCTGGAGAGGGGCTGGGGACAAGGGACGGAGGGACAGGACATGGGAATGGCTTCCCAGAGGGCAGGGCTGGATGGGATCTTGGGCAGGAATTGTTCCCTGGCAGGGTGGGCAGGCCCTGGCACAGCTGTGGCTGCCCCTGGATCCCTGGCAGTGCCCAAGGCCGGGCTGGACATTGGGGTTTGGAGGACCCTGGAATAATGGGAGGTGTCCCTGCCATGGCAGGGGTGGATCAAGATGGTTTTTAAGGTCCCTCCCAAACCATTCTGTAATTTTATTAAGCCCTTCAGCCTCAAGACACAGTGAAAATTCTGGGAAATTCACATTTTCATGGCCAAGAGTCTTTTTATTTGCTTTATTTTTTTATGTTACTGTCATGCCAGCATGTTTGATGGAGATGCCAGTTCCTGACTGTCCTTGGGTTTGAGTTTTGGTGGTTTTTTTTGGTTTTTTTGTTTGCTTTCCCCTGTCCTTTATTAAAGGGAAATAGGCAGATTGTGCTGCCTGGGGAGCAAAACCAAACAGCTGACATGGTTTGAGTTCAGGAGGGGAGGAAACAAGAGCACAGGAGTGCTTGGAGAGACAGGGAGCAAACATTTAGGGGCAAACCAGTTTCACTTCATTCTGCAAACAAAATGGAAGCATTAGCAGAAGGGGCATGACTGATCTGCTGAGGGCTGGGGTGATGGGCTCAGTGCTTTTCAAAATAACCATTTGGAGTGTGCCCTGTCCCTGGTGTGCACTGAAGAGCCACTCCAGCCCTGGCAGGCTCTGGGAGATGCTGAGGTGGAGGAGATTCTCATTATTTCTTCTAACAGCAATATATTATAACCCCATTGTTATCAGCAGTGCTGTGCTGGAACACTCGCTGAAAGGAAATCAAGATTGAAAAGGACCAAGATGAAGCAAAAATGCTTCGGCTGAGTTCAGTTTGGGGGGCCTGTGAGGAGGGTGGGGAGCTGCAGGTGGGTGCTGTGCTTCCTCTGCAAACCCAGAGAAGCCTTGGGAAGGGATGGCTGAGAGGCAAAAGCTGCTCCTGAGCAGGGCCCAGCTCGGGTAGGTCCTGTCCCACCCCTGCTGTGGTGGCTGGGAGGCTTGGGGCTGCAGGAGACAGGGGGATTGAAGGCACTGGTGGGGATGGGGGGGAAATGAGTGGGGGTCTCTGCTGGTGGGGTTGTTCCTGAGGCAGGGTTGTATCCCCACCCCAGTGGGTCCACCCAGCGTGGGTGATGGGTTCCAATCCGTTCTGAGGGAGATTCAGACAGATTGAGACCCCTGGATGGTTGCAGAGCTCCTGCTTCCCAAATATCAGTGGGGGTCTGGGCACCTGGCAGCCCTGGACGTGTAGTGGCACCACAGTCAGTGAAGGAAACAGCTGGGAGGAGGAAGAGGAGGAGGAGGGGGAGTTGTGGAGGTGAGGGGATGTCTCTGCACAGCTTTGGAGCTCGGGCAGTTGCAGCTCATGGTCATCCTCCTGTGCTGGGCCCCTGGTCTGGCTGCAGATCCCTGGGAAGCACCACAGCCCCCATTCCCAGTCCCCCTGTGCTGCTGGGAGTGAGGAGGTGGAGAAATCAGGAAGGTGCTTTTCAGATGTAATTCTTATTTCTGATTCAATCGGTAACAAAAGAAATGTATTTCCCCGAGTTTTGGCCATGGCAGTAATTGCTGAGTGATCTCTCCCTGTCCTTACCTCAACCCACAAACCTTCTGTTGTATTTTCTCTCCCATATCCAGCTGGGGAGGGCAGGGATGGAGTGGCCGAGTGCCCACCTGGGGTCCAGCCAAGGTCAACCCACCACAGTGTGCCAGTGCTCCTTCCTCTCCATACAAACTTGGGGGATGAGAAATGAAAATTCCTTTTGGAACTGGTTTTGCAAACCTCCTGGCAGACACCAGGGTTCTCAGCCTGGCTGGGAGCTGCTGCTGCTGCTGAGCAGCCTTTCTCCAAAAACTCCCGAATTATGGGTATTGTGAGTTTAATGTAAAGGTGTCAGGTATCTCTGAAGAGAAATTAAGAGAACGTCAAAGGTAAAAACTAAACAAAAGGGCAGACACAAAAAGGCTGTAAATGAGGTGGAAATTGCAGGCAAATAGACAATAGAAGAAAGTTTAAGTAGCAATTTGTACTCCTTTGCACGAGGAAATGCACTTCATTTTTAATAATAATAAAAAAAAAATCTTGGAGGATGCTGCACTTCTAAATACAGAGCTAAATATACTCGGGAAAAACCGAAAGTGGTTTTTGTGCAGCCGCTCCGAAAGCGCACGCAGCAAAACAAAAGTGAGGAGTGATTGACAGAGTTAATCTGTCCTTAATAAATGTTTTATTTAAATATTCATTTTCCTCATTTGCATTAATTCCTTGCTCCAGGCCGGCTCTCGGTACATTACCTTTTCCTGGCCAGGATCTGCAGCTGTCCCGGGTCTGTGGCAGCTCCCAGGACGGAGCCTTCCCATGGGCAGGGAAGTTGGGAAAGAGCATTTTCTCCTTGGAACAAGAGCCCACCGTTTTTCCTCTCACTTCATGTGAGATAAAAGCAACAAAAGGGACAAAATCCTTGCGAGGTGGGAGCTGTTGCTGTGTGCTGAAGGTTCTTGATGAGGGTGATGATGATGACAGAGCAGAGGAGAGATGGATGCAGTGCCAAAATATTCCTCACAGTTTTTCTAAGGGAAAAAAAATTATGGATTATTTTTTTTTTTTGGCTGTATGTCGGAGTCCAGGGCACTCCTCTGACTGCCCTGGAGGGTTTGAGGTCCTGGCAGGGGATCAGAGACCCCCCTGCACAGAGCCCAGACAGACACTGTCCTGGATCTCTGTCCATGGGAGAGCTTTCAGCTTGGGAAATGAGTTACAAGTCACGAGAATGTAACAAAAATAATAGTCAGTAATAGTAGTTAAGTGATCACAGGGTGCAAATGTAGAATATTGGGGTTTTTAGAAAGGGGTCAGAAGAAAAACATGGAGGATTTGGGTGTGGTCCTTGTCCTTTTTGTCCTTCTTCTTGTCATCCATTTTTCTGCTGTGGTGGCTCACAGGGTTGGTGTAGGATAGAGGTGACCTGTCTGACATTAGCAGTAGGTATTGGTGATTAATGGTAAATACAAGATATGTAGAACATGGTATAAAAAGTTCTGCCCTCCTGTTGTGGGCGGGAGTCGTCTCCTGCCCTCGCTGCAACGAGACCTTGGCAGGGCACAGAGAGAATTTGTAGATAAGAAATAATAAACAACCAAGAAAAAACCTGAAATGGCAGCTTTTGACTCTTCTTCTGCTTCAGCACGGGGCATTCAGGGAAAAAACTCTGATCTGACATGACTTGGGAATCACAAACCCGAGAGCTGTACTGGTGTGCTCTCTCCCAGTTAGGGGATTCTGGAGTTGGGCTGGAAGCCCTGGCTGGAGCTGAGGCAGTTCATGTGTCCCCTGGGAATGTCTCGCTGTGACTGGTGCTCGAAGCATCAGGAGTTAACTCAGCACCCACAGAAATCCGTGGAAATCCATAATCTTCCAAGTGGGGCTGAGGTGCTTGTTTTCCATGCAAAGAACTGCTGGATTAGATTAAATGCCCATCAAAACTGCAGCTGCCAGGGATTTGGAGGGTGTTGCTAATTAAGGGATGTTTGTATTTGGTTCACATGTCAGCGGGAGAAGAAGGAACAATTTCTTCCTCCTTTTCCCCCTTCCCTAATCCCCATGTGAGCCACACCAGGACAGCTGCCATGCTCCTGAGGATGGCTCTGGTGGCACGTGCTGGCCCACAGGCAGAGTTGGCAAAGCTGCTGTGCTTGGGATGCCTGTCCCTGGGGCCTGGGGGTGCCTGAGCCAGCAGAGCTGCTGTGGTGCTGGGATGGGCTCCCCATCCCAGGGGAAGGGGGATTTTTCCAGGCGGATTAGGAGGATGCAAAGTCAGCAGTGCCTGGTGCCTGTTGTGGTGGGGGCTTGGAGTGACACGGTGAGAAAAGGGGATGAGTGAAGAACTTCACCCACTTTGTCTCAGACATCTCAAAGTTGTTGTCTGGGATCTGGGCTTGGCCAGGCTTTACCTGTTTGTGCACCGCAGGCAGGGCATGGATCTGATTCCTCCCCACCAACCCCAGGTGTGCCATTCTCTGCCATTTCTTTAGTCTCACTCCTCTCAGTGGGAAATTTGAGACTGCCACCTCCTCATTGCTCCCAGCTCTAGAACATTCACTGGGATAATGTCTGTGACATGAGGGCTTCCTCCACAGCTCCTGCTTCTGTGGCTCCAAATCCCCCTAAATGTGTCCCTGGGACAAGGCCTTACCTTTCCACGGGGATTTCTAGAATAGATTTTTTAGAGCTGGAGAACTGAGGATAAACACAGAATATTTCCGTGTAGTAGCACAGAGATCTTGATTTAGGTGAGAAATCAGTAGCATAAACAAGGTTAAGTGTTGAATTGAAAAGAAAGCCAGGGAAAATGTCAATATCTTCTCTCTGAAAGAAAACAAAATTAAACAACCCCACCAAACCAGACCTTATCTATGTAAGTACTTGAGCTGGAACAGCCACAATTCCTTCTGGGCCTGTGCAGAGCTTCAGGTGCTCTTTAAAGCTCAGATGGCTTGTTTATCTGTGAATTGGTGATAGGATTCCTGTACTGCTTGTAAGAAATGAGGCAGAATTTGTTTCAAAGATCTAATGAGTGCTGGGCTGTCTGCAGCCAGCAGAACATCTCTGTCCTGCCTGGAATCAGGCTCTGTCAGCTGTGCCTGTGTTTGCTTCAAGAGGTGCCGTCACCATCAAAGATACTCACTGTAAATGATTCTGAATGTGTGGATTTTCTGCTTTACAGCTATTTCTGCATATCCAGGATATTAAAGGGAATGTGTTTTCCTTGAAGGAGGTAGTTTGTATGTTGGAGTTCTCAGAACATGTGCAGAGCGCCTTTGTTTCATCTCAATTTATCTTATTTTGCCCATTTGTGTTTGTTTACGGGTTGGGTTTTTTTGTAAATCAGGTTTAATGCTGAAAGCCATTTATAGAACTGAATAATGCAAAGCTGACTCCTGAATGATGATAAATGCTTGGAGGAGAAAAGATCTCATGTTGGTTTAGCCTTGGGTACCCCACAAAGAGCAGGACAGCTGGATGGTGCTGCATGAGAAGCTGTGGCCAGCCCAGATGCTGCCTGCTCTTCTTCTCCAGATGAAAATCATCTGGAGATGATCTGGAAATGATGATGATGATGATTTATCATGGAACAACCTGATCTAGTGCAAGGTGTCCCTGCCCATGGCGAGGGGGTTGGAACTACATGATCTTTATGGTCCCTTCCGACCCAAACCTCTCTGGGGTTCTAAAATCCCTTCTTAGAGATGTGGAGAGCAGATGCACTCAATAAAAGGCAGCTTATTAAACTGTGGGTTTGTTTGGTTCATCACTTTTTGTGTGTGTGTGTGTGTTTACAGAGGCTCAGGGCTGCCACTGTCGTTTTCAGAATTCAGCAGGTTCCTTTCTGCTGCTGTGGAATGAGTCAGTACAGTTCCTGCTTTGATTTACAAAATTGGATTTAAATCTCTTTGAAACCATTATGCTAAATCAATTTTTAACATAGCAGAGCAAGGAGGTACAAAGCCTCCCTTGTTCTCTGGTTGTGAACTCTGTGGATGAGCGAGCACTGTATAAACAAGACTTCAACAGCACCAAGGGGGAAGGGCTTTGCCACGGCAGAGCCATGGAATGGTTTGGGTCAGAGGGGACCTTAAAGCTCATCCTGTTCCATCCCTGCCATGGGCAGGGACACCTTCCACTATCCCAGGCTGCTCCAAGCCCCGTCCTTGGAAACTTTCAGGGATCCAGGGGCAGCGACAGCTGCCCTGGGCAACCTGTGCCAGGGCCTGCCCACCCTCCCAGGAACGAGTTTCCATCTAATATTTAACCTAAATTTCCCCTCCTTCAGTCTGAACCCATTACTCTTTGTCCTGTCACTCCAGTTCCTGATGCAGAGTCCCCCCCCAGCTCTCCTGCAGCCCCTTTAGATACTGGAAGGGTCTGTGAGATTTCCCTGGAGCCTTCTCCAGGCTGACCAGCCCCAGCTTTCCCAGCCTGTCTCCACGTGGAATAGAGTTTTCCTCTCTGCCTCCAGCAGATTTGAGATCCCTCCACCCTGGTATTTGGGTTTTTGGGTCTCCCCCCCACCCAGCCCAGCTCCAGAGCTGTCAAGGCATCAGATGAATCACCCCTGTGATGTTTGGGATTTCTGGCAGCAGTAGCATTGGGCAATCATCCAAATGTGGCAAGGCACTGAGAGTAATGAAGGCAAAGCTCACGTGGTTCCCTGTGAAAAGCAGGGCAGGAATAGTTTTAAGATGACTCCATTTGCCCTTTGTCCTGCTCTTCTTTTCCCAAATCCCTGCTGTCCCACTATCTGCCTTGTGAATCAGCCTTGCTGTAGGCTGGGGAGGGGATGAACACCTTACAAAATCCTACATAGGAATTCCAGACAGCATTTCAGCCTGCTCAGATCCTCACAAAATTCCAGGTTTTTCAGAGCCATCCTTCTTTCCTGGTGTGTTTCAGTATTTCAGGCTGCTGAAATGCTCACAAAATTCCAGGTTTTTCAGAGCCATCCTTCTTTCCTGGTGTGTTTCAGTATTTCAGGCTGCTCAGATCCTCACAAAATTCCAGGTTTTTCAGAGCCATCCCTCTTTCCTGGTGTGTTTCAGTATTTCAGGCTGCTCAGATCCTCACAAAATTCCAGGTTTTTCAGAGCCATCCTTCTTTCCTGGTGTGTTTCAGTATTTCAGGCTGCTGAAATCCTCACAAAATTCCAGGTTTTTCAGAGCCATCCTTCTTTCCTGGTGCCCGTTGGGAGAGGCCAATTGCACGTGCTGTTTGTAATCCTCACCCAGGAGCTTCTGCCCCCAACTCTCCAGGGAAGAAAATCTGACAAAGAACATTTATAAGCTTTATGACTTTAATTAAAACTTGGAGAATGAGACCTTCCAGAAAACTTCACTGGCACTTTTAAAGAGCCACATCACTGAGCCCTGACCCCATTATTGTTTTTCCTCTCTTTTGGGAAAAAAAAAAAAAAAAAAAAAAAGGAAAATTTGGTGTGTTATACTCTTCAAATGAAAAAAGGGCACGTGGCATGTGCCAAAACCAAAAAATAGGCATAAAAGTTAACTGCAAAATAACTAGAGTTAGGGAGGAAGATGAAGAGCAGGGAAATTTCAATCTTCCTAAAAATCTCCTTTAGGATAAAAAGTCTCATGGAAGATTTGGGCTATTTGCTACACAGTAAGTCTCATTGCATAAGGGTTGAGGATATTCCTGAAACAATAATCCAGAGCTGGGAAAGGAGCTCAGCTGGGGAAAAGGAGGCTCAGGGGGCACCTTGTGGGTCTGCACAACCCCCTGCCAGGAGGGGACAGGGACAGGAGGAGAGGCAACAGCCTCAGGCTGTGCCAGGGAAGGTCTAGCTTGGATATCAGGAAAATTCCTTCATGGAAAGGTTTGTCCAGCCCTGGCACAGCTGCCCAGGGCAGAGGTGGATCCCCATCCCTGGGAGGATGGAAAAGCCATGTGGATGTGGCACTTGGGGACATGGGTGAGTGGTGGCCTTGGCAGTGCTGGAGGCCTGGCTGGACTGGATAATCTCAGAGGGATTTTCCAGCCTAAATGATCCTGTGATTCCTTGATTTGAAGAGCCTGGGGTCAGAGCTGTGCTCGTCCTGTCTGTGCTGTCACTTGGTGTTGGGTATTTCTGGCTTGTTTTTTGTTTCTGATGCTTGGGCTGTTCCTGCCTCTGCAGACCCAATTCTTTTGGAGCAGCCCCATAACTGAGCTCCTGGGGCCTTTACTTTGTTGAAAAAACATGGTTCTGGGCCCTGTTTTCAGCCAAAATGGCAACTTCTTTCTAATCCCCTTCTAATTTGAGAGGGAGCACCTGAATTTGCTGATAATCTGTGATTATTCCATGCTAATCTTGCCATTGTAGAGGATGGCTCTGCTTGACACTCATCAGATGAGTTAATTATTTTCCTTTATATCGTCTGCCCTCCAGGCCAGACTTCCCAACAGCTTTTGGTCCATCTTTGTTACCTTCACTGTTCAACACTGAGCAGTTCTCTGTGCTCTCCTTGCCTGTCGTAGGTAAGATTGTTCAGCATCTCCAGAAAACATCATTTTCTGTTCCTGGAGTGGCAGTTTTATCAGATAAATCACCACTGCCTGGTTATTTTGCAGGCTGTGGGATGTGTGGTGCCCTTTGGAGTAGGCAGCCCAAGCTAAATCCCAGGATAAGGCTTGGCACAAAAGCTCAGGGTTGCAGGCAAACAGGAGAAAATCACTGGAACCTCGCAGTGTTGCCAGTGCTGGAATATAAAAAAAAAGAAATTTCAAAATGCTACACTGAACTACTTAGTTCTGAGCCAGGATCCCAAAATAACCACCTTTCAGTTGGTAAAATAAATTATCAAAGTCTTTCAGATCCAAATGTAATGCTTGGGCAAATTAATCCATTGTTGTATTGTTATAGTGCTCTAATCATATTTTTATATATCCCAGGAGCTGGAACTAAGAAGCATTTTGCTGTCAGTGCAAACACAATAATAAGAATAGTCTTAACAAAGTGACGTGCACTTAGTTGACTTTCTGAAATACATTTCAGGGGAAATTACAGATGCTTTTTTACTTTTCATTATCATTAAGGTCCAAATAACTTCCTTGTATTGAAACCCAGGTTTACTTTATATGCTTTAATAATTATATTGAGGCTCATTATGGACACCTTGTTTGTAATTCTGGCTTTTCTTATTGAATTCTGAATGTGTTATTACAAAAGTATGTACTTTAACAGATGGAGTATATTATGGCAACGTTTAGTTCCAGTTGATCTTTTCTAAAGAGCACACTGAATGATCTCAGGCTAAATACAACCAAGACAGCATCTAGCTGGATTTTTTTTTTCCCCTAATAGCATTTTCCAGGCTGCTTGGGGGAAAGCAGAAACCAAGAAATGCCACTGGATTGAGCAGGGCAGCTGGAAAAGGTGGGATGATGATGATCTGGTGATGAGGAAGAGGTGTGGAAGCTGCATCAAAGGCAGGGGAGAGTTCTCCAAGAAAATATCATAGCTGGTGTCAAGGTTGTCTCGTTTGCCAGTGGGATATTGCTTTAATGGTGTTCTTTTTTCCTCTCCAGTTTACATAATGAGATCAAGCTAATTAAACCATGTCTAGCTCTGGGAAAAGATCAAAATGTGAGCTTTTTTTATTGCACTTTATTAAAACCTTCACCCTGTAATGGAAGATTATAGGAAGTACTTTGCTACCAGTGCTACCATCTTGCTCATCCCTGAAAAATGCAGCTCCTCTTTTTTACCAATACTTCCTTGGTTTTAGTTGTTTTTTCTGCAAGTTGATCATATTTTGGGAACTCTCAGAAGGTGCACAACTGATAGGGTTGGGTAGATTAGCTAAAGGAGTAATAATAAGCAGATGCAATGAGGTCTTTTATGCAAAAGCCAGCAACAGTAAAACCTTCTGAAAAGTGTCTTTTTCTGTACAGTTGTGGAGGAGATGCTTAGCCCAGTTTATTCAGCACTTTCCTTGAACCACACAGCTGACTGGAGGACACTCAGGGGTCTCCCTGGATGTAAGAATGGTTTTCTTTACAGCCTCCTTACGTTTGAATGTGTTTCTTCCCGTCCAGTTTTGCATCCCTAAAAAAAAACAAAAAAAAAAGGAAAAAAGAAAGAGGAATGAAAATATGGTCATTTTTGTTGAGGTTAAATGCAAATAAGGACTCCCTGCACGTGGGGAGGGTGGTGGCTGGCTGCCCTCCCTGCTGTGACAGCAGCTCCAGCTGTGGTGGTGTGTGGTGTTGGATGACCAGCGGTGCCTGATGTCTCACAGAGCTCCTGTGATTCAGCACTGGCCATCCAGCTGCTGGGTGTTCCCCTCTGCAGGGTCACAGATGGGTCCCCCCGGTGTCAACACCTGTGAGTGTGCGTTGGTGGCACTGCTGTCACCTGGCCAGGGCCTGGAGCACCGGCGGGTCCGGATTCCGGGAGCCTTTCCGGGCTGGTGTTAAGGCGAGGAGCTCTTGCCAACATTGATATATGACTGTATTAGATCACCCTAATTATATTTCGAGCTGGAATTATTTCAGAGGCACTGGGAGGCGGCGAGGGCTCTCCCATGCCTTCTCCCCCTTGCAGAGGAGGCGAGGTTCGGTGTTGCTTTCTCCTCCCTAGGGGAGGCACGGCTGTGGTGGGGCTGGGAAGGAAGTTTCTCCTGACTGGGCTGAATTACAGAGTGCCTTTGAGGTCCCACTCAAATCGCTGCAATTTCCCAATTTCTCCAAAGAGCTCTCCATTTTGAGCCTTGATGGTGACTTGGAGGGAAAGGAGGGGAAAAAGAAGGGAAGCTTTTGTTTGAGGCGTGTTGCGTTGTCCCCACCTGACAGGGTGGCAGTGCAGCTGTGCTCTGCCAGCTCTGTGCTCTTCCTCACCCTGCCAGAGCCCCAGAGAGCCTGGCAGGGACTGGGATGTGCAGGGGGACTGGGATGTGCAGGGGACTGGGATGTGCAGGGGAACTGGGATGTGCAGGGGACTGGGATGTGCAGGGGACTGGGATGTGCAGGGGTCTGGGATGTGCAGGGGGACTGGGATGTGCAGGAGGACTGGGATGTGCAGGGGGTCTGGGATGTGCAGGGGGACTGGGATGTGCAGGAGGACTGGGATGTGCAGGAGGACTGGGATGTGCAGGGGTCTGGGATGTGCAGGAGGACTGGGATGTGCAGGAGGACTGGGATGTGCAGGAGGACTGGGATCTGCAGTCCTGTAGGATTTCCCTGCGCTGTCTCCTGGTGAATAACTTGGCTCCGTGTGGAAGCAGAGCTGCATCCACAGGGGTCAGCACGAGCCTCTCCTCGCCTTGATGGGCTTTTAGATGAGGCCCTGCAGGATAACTGGTGGTGGGTTGGGGTGGTTTTTTTTTTTTAATCTGTGCAAGATCTTAAAATATATTGGGGTTAATGAAATCAGTGCAATTGGGAAGCGCTGCCTGTGACGGACAGATGGCCAAAAGCACTTGGAAGTACAAGTGGGTTTGCACCAGAAGGAGAGCCGGGATCTGGCTGACGGATGCCACGTGCCGTGGGCATGCACTGGTGATGCAGGAGGAGGGGGCACCCTGAGCTCCCACCCTGCTGAGGTGGTGCTGGTTTGCTCCACCTCAAGGTCCCCATCCTGCTCTCCTCCCACTGGAATAAATCCCATCCCGTCTGTGGAGGCAACGTCTGAGCTCCCAAGTAAAATTTTTTCTTCTAAAGAAAGCAGTCCTTGTCATAATTAAAAATATATGTGTGCTTTCTTTTCCTGTTCAACTCCAGCAGCCACTGAACACACTTAATAATGTTTTTTTGCAGTATTTCGGTGGTAGGAACGTACATGGAAATTACAGCAAAGGCATCATTTTTTTAACAGCTGTGTTTAGTTGAATAACAGATTTAGAAAGTGCAGACTTTAATTAATCTGTGTTTTCTGCTGGGATTTCAGCACCATCTGATTTACTTTTCATGGCTGAAAAGTGTAATTGTAGTTTTTCCCTTTAGCTGCGAGTTTATCCTCCCAAGAAATCAATTTGGTTCTTCTTTTCCTTAAAGCAAACTCAATATCAAACTGATGGTACCTGGGATGCAAGACAGGTAATGCCCTGGCTGGGGCTGCTGTGGAGTATCTGTCAAATAGTGTGCCTGGAAATGCTGTTTTTCCTCTTCCCTGCCTTGCTGTATATCTCAGCAAGCATCCAATTCCCATCCTGTACTCTGAGGCGGGAGGGCAGGTGGGTGACTGGAAGGTCAGGACTGGTGTTACTGGAGAAACCTCTGAGCACAAAGGATTTTTGTTATCTTTGATACCGTTTCGTTAGCTGGAATTATGGTAGGGAGGCTATCTGTGCTTGCTACTCATTGTAAAACACGTTTGTGTGAGGCTGTTGCTGTAACTCTGCAGATGTTCCTCAAACAATTCTCTCCTGGAGGTGCTGGGGGATGCCTGGGGAGCACAAACAGTGGTGGAAGCAGAGTCAGGGGCTGGGGAGCTGCTGTGTTAAATTGCATTTCTCATGCACTGTTGATCACTCACTGCTCCGTTGCTGTCAGGTTCAGTTGTGTGTGTTGTGAACATGCAGACGTTCCGTGCCTCTGGTTTGGGACTTTTCTTTAAAAATCAGCCTGTTGTGGAAACGTGTCCTTGCCCCACCTCTGCTTTTGCCCTGGGACAAAGTTCCCTAAGCTGAGATGAGGACTTGTGCCTGGGTGGTTGGAGTCGCTCAGTCAAGTTGCTGCTCTCAGTGTCTGCTGGCTCTGGAGAATCCACAGGGCAATGAGTGTCTTTATACCCAAATCCTTGTGTGAACCAGCCTTTTCTTCCCTGGCAGGGTGGGCAGGCCCGGGCACAGGGTGCCCAGAGCAGCTGTGGCTGCCCCTGGATCCCTGGCAGTGCCCAAGGCCAGCTTGGATGGGTTTTGGAGCAGCCTGGGACAGTGGAAGGTGTCCCTGCCCGTGGCAGGGGGTGGCACTGGATGATCTTCAAGGTCCTTTCCCACCTAAACCATTCCATGGTTCTATGAAGAAGGAAAGCTGCTTGGACCCTCTGTGAATAGTGATGTGCTCCCAGCACTGCTTGTCATGAGCTGGGTTGGGCAGAAGGAAGTTTTTTACAAAATAAGGGCATGACTTGCATTCTTGGAGAAGTCTGTGTGATTTTAGTTACTGTCTGATGTCCCCCCATATCTATGTCCTGAGGTTGGTGTGGGGTGTGATGTCTAAAGGGCTTTGTATGCAAAGCCCACAAGGCAGAAGGGAAGCAGCACTTTTAGAGTACGAGTGGAATTTTAGGATGGCTGCTAATCTGAGTAAGATAAAAAAAAAATCTTGATGGGCTTTAAAACTTATTTTAATTAAGGTTTTGCCTTTCATCTCACCAAAGCCCTGAATTAGCTCCTTCATTCTCCCACAAATGCACACAGTCCCTGCTGGGATAGGCACTCAGACACATGGAGAGCTTCAGCCGAAGGGTCAAATCCACATTGGGAAACACCCTGTGCCCAAAATGAATTAAAGTAGGGTTTGGGCAAAGTTAAAAAAGGCCAAACTACCCAGCTGCCTGCCTGATCTGGAGCATGCTGGGATTCTCCAGTGGAGTCCTGTGCTTCCCAGCTTTATTGAAGAACATGGGACTGGGAGAGCTGCTGTTACCAGCCGGTGGAGCTGTGGATTTGACAGGCTCGTTTCTTTGCTTTGTAGAGGCTTATCCAGACATTTGTGCCTTTTTGTGGTGCTCCACACCCTTGGATGGTTTTCTCCACACCCTTGGATGGTTTTGCTCCAGCGATTTTGCTCCCTGGGCTTTACCCCTGGAGGTTTGGGAGATGATGCTTGGTGGGAACTGGACACAGCAGGGTCCTGGGCCCAGGTCTCTCTGCCTCGGAGATGATGCTGTGACCTGCCCTGGATGTCTGGCGTTTCCAAGACATTCCCGGTGTGATTTCCTGGTGTGATTTCCGCTAAAACTGGCATATTCTGACACAACATTTTGTCCTCGATGAATCGGTGGACAAATTCAACAGGGATTTTTCAAATGGCTCCGCTCTGCAGCTCTCGTGCCGTGCCAGGTTTTGGCTGGGGCATCACGTCGGTGAGGGGCCGTCCCTGGGGAGGCCTTTGGGACTGTCCCGTGCTCCGTGGGGTGACCCGGGGTGCAGCCGAGCCTCGGTGCGCGGGCCCGGTGTCCCCTTGGAGCTCCGAGAGCGTCTCTGGAGCGGCTGTTCCGTGGGTGACCCGCTCGCTGCAAAGCCTGACCCAGGCACGGTGCCAGCCCAAGGAAGGCTGACAAGTAATCAGGAATCAAAGGAGCCACCTGCACGCCGCGGGGAGCCGCTCACCGGGTGGCGGGCGAGCGGTGCCAGCGCTCATCGCCGAGCCTTGTTCTCCAGCCCCGCTTCCCGGGGAGGCGGCGCGGGAGGCGGCTGCTCCCTCCCCGGCTTCTCTGTGCCCCCAGCGGGGATTGCGAGAGGGATGCGAGGTGGGATCGTGGCTGTGTGGATGTGCCGGGACGCTGCTTCGTCAGGGGGAGAACCGAGGGGTTGTGTTGGGAGCGATGCGGTTGGGCTGGAGCGTGTTCGGGGGTGCTGCTGCTGCGGCACAGGAGAGGGGACAGCCGAGCTGAGCCGGTCAGCATGGGAAATTCCCACTCCTTTGGCGGTGTGAACCCACAGCACCGCCAGCAAATAGCCTGGGAGGAAAATCAGGCCTTTTTGAGAGCATTTTTATCCTCTGCTGGTTGGTAGGAATGGCCCTGGCGGGTGGGAGGGAGGCAGAGGTGGCGTGGTGTGCAGATGCTGCTGTCGCTGCACAGGCGCTCCCGGCGTGCGCTCACCCAGCCTGGAGCTGGCAGGGCTCCGTTCCCACTTCAGGGGGCAGATAGGATTTGTTTTGGAGAGGGCGAGTGTGAGGTGTGTGTGTGTGGCCACGTAATCACTTGGGTCTTATGTCGAAGGAAGGCACGTGAAAATCATCACCCCCCTCCAGCCAACGCTGCCCCGTGCCTGTCACCCGCAGAAGGATCTCGCCCAACAGATCCAACTTTTGGTCTCATATTAGGATAGGCCTTGATAGGATCTCTTTTAAACAGCGAGGGAAATTCACTCCCATCATTGTTCCAGGGGTGCCGCAGTGGATTCAGAGCAGTCCCTGCCCTCTCCCTGCCCTGCTGACTGCAAGGCAAGGGGAAGCCGGTCTCCGAAGTGCCGCGAAAGGAAACTCGCTCTTGCGAAGCTGGGCCTAAAATGAAGGGTTTTTATAGCATACAAATGTTACCTACAGCTATTTATACACCCTCCTCAAAGGCTATTTATACCCTTCCCTGCTTTTGTGCTGCTGGCTGGAGAATATCCTTACATTCGATGTTTTCGGCAGCGTGGGATGTTCTTCAGCCGTCGCCCGACTGCAAGGACCGTCTGTTTCCAGCATCATTCCTGGAAGAAGAGGGCGATCCATGGGCTGCAGCCACTGCCACGGCTCTGAAAGCAGGGTTGGCATCGTGGGTGCCAGTCTGACGAAGGGGAGAAGGGGATGAAATGCCAGTGTTAATGAAAGCCATCGGTTCACACAGCTGAAGGGGGTGCCTCGTTACGTCAAGGGTCAGGAGTGAGTGTCCCCCCCCTTTCCCACATTGTGCAGTCGATCAGGAGCAGTGTAAGGTTATTTTATTGTTTCCAGGAGCGCCGGACCCAGGCTCCCTGCGGGAGGTCGCATGCTTGGCTTGCTGCATCATTGATCCAGCCTGCCAGAGAAATTCTTTATTCCTCTTAAATGTGGACTTGCACTTAGAAAGCAAACAATCCTTTAACGTTTCTGAGGCTGAAAGCAGAAAAACGAGTGGCTTTTGTCATCGGGGATGCTGTCTTTTTTGATCGCACTGGGAATCTAAGGGAATGTGCTACCCAACAAAGAGCAATTTTGTTTAAAAAAAAGGGGGACAGGGAAGGGATTGCAGCTTCCTGTGCTCTGGATAATTGGGGCTGTCTCCTCTGCAGCTACGTGGCACTCTGGTGACTGGGTTTGGAAGCTGAATGGTTTTCAGGTTTCCCTGACTCACTCCATGAAGTCTCCAGTTCAGTCTGTACCAGCCAGCATTGGTGTGCTGAGTTTGGCAGCCACTCCTTCTTTCAGTTGAGGATATTTGCTTATGACAGACAAACAAAAATATCTTCATTATCTTAGGAAAAATGCTGTGTCCTGTTGAAACATCATCGCTGTGGCCAAGATTGTTTTTTTTTAGAAATGCTGATGGGATGGCTTTTTGTGCGAGGTTTTTCCTGGAGGAGTCTCCAGGAGCAGAACCTGGTTTGCCTTGGTTTGCTGTATTTGAATTCTGCCTTCTGCAGCTGAGGTTGCCTCTGTCACTGCCATTATTGGCAAGGTGTTCTGGTGCTCCTGTGTGGATTAGCGCAGTGTGTGTGCCACAGGGCTGTGTGCAGAGGGAGAGGTGCTCCTCAGCTTTTCCAACACTGATGGGGCCAGGACAGCATTGATGCCACTTTTCAAATAGCGTGAAATTGGGCAGTAAGGCTTCCTGTCAGTTGGTGTTGGGTTTTCTTATCCCAAGCCAAAGTTTTCCAAGGTTGCCTGCAAGTCCTCTGTGCCACGGGCTTTGGCTCCCGGGTGCTGCCGATAGGGAGATGCTTGTGCAGTGTTGGTAAATCCTCCTCTGCTCCATTCCCCTGACTACTTCTGTTGTCCCTTTCTCCACAACGATGACAAGAAGGCGACTTTCTGTCATTATTTGGTGCAGGAAGAACCTTCCAACTCCTCCTGAACCCGCGAATGGATTTCTCAACCTCCAGCTGTCCGAGGTGTAAATGAGATGGGAGCGGGGGCTTTGCACAAATGCCAGCAGCCTGCTCCCTGCCTGCTTCATTTGACATTTTTGTCCCCTAATAGGGGTTATTTTTTCCAGAAATCCCCCTAAGATTTGTTAATTGTCAGCACTGCTGAGCTGGCGTTGGGAGGTGCTGGAGCTGTGCAGCACCAGGGGCAGGGACCCCCAAATTCTGAACAGTTGTGATGTACTGTGCAGCTTGGGCAAAGTGCATTTGTTGCCTTGGAAACAAATAGCAGCAGTGAACAACTCAATGAAATTTATGGAATCAACTTCAATAAATCTTGATGATAAACGTGCAAAAACATACCCAGTTTGATGAAGACCTCCAGTATGCAGATGTGAAGGATGCTAGTAAGTTATATAAGTGCTTTGGCGCCGATTTTGGGCTGCCACGGTCGTGTTCCTATAATATGGGCTTTTTTTTGTTGTTTCTGAGGAAGCTGTCTGCTGCTTTTCATAGATATGGCATTTAATTTTAATTTCCAGGGTATATTTTAGTTTAATTGGCATGCTGGATGATTACAGTGGGTTGTTTTGTCTTTTGCAAAGCCTGATTCGTATCAAACTTGGGATAAAAATAAAATTGAGAGTGATGGCAATCCAAGGGTGCACAGAGGGCCACGTCGCCCGCCTCCAAGAAGGGTGCAAAATTTCACAAATTAATTAAAGCAGTTATGTAGGACATCTCTCTAATTCCTTGTATCAGCCTGTGAGTTTTACAGACAGGGACAGGTCAGGGATTTTGTAGTTACAGCCAAGCTCTGTGGCAGATTTCGCTCTCATATGGAAAGGTCTTTCTATTTACCTGTGCATAGGGACAGGGTAGGTTTATTGTATCTCAGCCAGTGATATTTTCTAAAATTGATATTTTTCTTCCCTGGTTTGACCTGTGGATCGATGAGGGTTCAGGAATATCAGTGGACTTGTCTGGAGATGATGCTGTAAACCTTTAACACAGCCCTTAATGCAAGGAGATGTTTTCCCATTAGTTCTCTCGCCTCTTCTCCTTACAGGGCCTTATTTTCACAATTTTCTGCCAGGTCAGGAAGCATTGGGAATATTTGTTTCTTCCTTCCATGGTGTGCTGGGCCCCAGTTCTGCCCCTCAGCAGCTGAAGGGGGCTGCATGAGGCCACACCCTCCCTCTGTCCCCTCTGCTGCAGCCACCTCGTCCTGCTGGGCTGGGACCCCAACCCCAGCCTGCCCCCATGGGCAGGGCTGTCAGAGAATCCCAGAATGGGTTGGTTCAAAGGGACCTGAAAGCCCATCCAGTTCCCCCCCCTGCCATGGGCAGGGACACCTCCCACTGTCCCAGGCTGCTCCAAACCCCAATGTCCAACCTGGCCTTGGGCACTGCCAGGGGTCCAGGGGCAGCCCCAGCTGCTCTGGGCACCCTGTGCCAGGGCCTGCCCACCCTGCCAGGGAACAATTCCTGCCCAAGATCCCATCCAGCCCTGCCCTCTGGCAGTGGGAGCCATTCCCTGTGTCCTCCAGGACATTCCCTCCAGGCCCATGTCCCAGCTCCCTCTCCCGCTCCTCTGGAGCCCCTTTAGGCACTGGAAGGTGTAATAGGGATATTTTCACCTTTAAGAAGTTACCTCCCTGTATCTTAAGCAAATTTACCTGCAGAGGCCTCTTTTTCCCACCCTGCCCAGTAGGTGCTTTGGTTTTGGTGGATTTTGGAGCTCTGTTGGGTGGACTGCTCATCTCTTGACCTTGGCCCTCCCTTTTTGTTCTCTTACACCGTCTTTTCTTACTCCTGGAATGAGGTTGTTTCAGAACATAAAGACTTCATGGCAGTGCTGTCCTTGGCCTATCGGTGAGTGGAGAAACACCCAGGCAGGATCCTGCTCCTGCCCTGGCACCGGGATCGCTGCCGTTGTTTCAGGTGCACCGCTTTAATTTGTGACTTGGATCTACCCAGATTCCCAGCCAAGCCCTCGTGTTGATCAGTACCTTCCAGTCCACAAAGCCAGTTCTTCCTCCAGCCCTAGTGTGTTGTGGATTAGGAAAATCCCTGTGGATGTTGAGGATCACGCCTGCAAATCAGCCCAGGTCTGTACTGGGGCTTGGGATGTGGCTCTGCAGAACCCCGGGCTTGCCCAGAGCTCATAGCCATGGATTTTGATTTATTTAATGCTGGGTGTATTCCTCACCTTGGCTGGGATCAAAATCTGAGTTTCCCATAGATTTCCTCAGGTGTGGAGGGCTGGAAACCCAAAGGGCTTCTCCAGAAACCCCAGGCATGTGGGATGGTTGGTGAGCTGTGCTCTGATGTTTACAGACCACCAGAGCTCTTCCCATTAACATACAACTGTTTAAGACATCTTAAACTCCATTAGGAGCTAAATTTAGTGACTCACTAACTCCTTTTTGATCTGTTTTTATAATTTCATTGTATTATGACACTTGATTTTAAATTTGCATGAGTAAATGAGCCTCTTACTAAGTCAGGTAAAAAGATTTTTCAGTTATCTACCATGAAATAAGACATGAAAAAAAATAGTGAGAGGAGAAAGCAACGTATCCTTGACATATTTAGTTTACATTTTTTCCAACTGTGCTGACTGAACATTTCTAACCATTAATGATCCAATAAAGCTGTTTGTACCGCTTTAACAGGCTAAATAATTTCACATTAGGAATACATTTTGTAATTAATTTAGGATTTTGTGGGGGAACCCTATTTTTGGAAAATACAAATTTACATTTAATTGCACTCACAATCTGACTTGGAAGATGCAGCGAGTGAAAACTGGCCTTTTATGGTTCACCTCCAAAGAGGAAAGTCCATGGAGGCAGTTAACAGTAGTGAACAACTTTAATTGGAATTTCCATGAGTTGTTCAATGAATTCCTGCAGGGTTCCTTAAAAATACCCCAAGGGTAGTGAAGCTCCTGCAGCTGGTGAAAGATAAGACCACACACCTTCATCCCTGGGGTTCCACCAGCTTCTGATTCACTCACATAGATTTATGGGTTGTTTTTTTCAAGTATTTCTGAACTTTCATTCAGGATAACCTTGGCAAGACCTGAACAACTTTGGGATTTGCACTTCAAAAGTATTTTCCCTCTCATTTCCTACTGGAGAAGAGACCACCCAAGGCCCTGCTGCCAGAGGGATTTGGGGAGTGTGTGGGGAGCATCCCTTTGTTTTGTTCAGGTGATGAGCAGCAAGGAGATGGGCCTGGTGATCCTTTGGTCCTGACCTGGGCTCTGGTGATGATCTCACGAGGAGGTGAAAGTTCCTCTGTTAATTATCCAGCTTTTTGACTCTCTCCATCTCTCTGGACACCATCAGCTTTGGGTTTTTTGTGTTACTGATATTTTTTCTTCTTTTTGCCCCTGTTTCATTAACAGTGACAGATGCTTTTAATTAAAAAGAAAAGACAAAACAAAATCCCGAGTAAAACAAAAAGAGAATATTCTAATTTGGCGTGACATTATGAGGCAGGATGGCTCCTGGCATCCAAGGTATGGAAAAGGTCATCTTCCACAGCTCCAGCCTTTTGCAACAGTGGAATTAAGTTCAAACTCAGGCTGGTTTTGAAGTCTTAAGTCTCTCCAGGGATTCCTTTCATAACATCTTCGAACTGGATAACACTACAGTAAATGAAATACACTGCACTGGATTAAAGGGTTATTTCCCCTGTGTGTCGAGCTGACACAGAATCCCAACCCTCAGGTTGCCTCCGAGTTGTCTCTATCTGCTGATCCCCTCCCTGCTTTACATAACAGCTCTTGGAGTTCTTGCAGGGAAAGTTTTGCCATTATTTATTGGGCTTCGGCGCTCGCGGAACGATTTGCTGCAGCAAGGAGCCGAAATCAAGCAGCTACATGGGAAGGAGTTTAATGGGCATCAAAACATGAGGGAAGCAGTGCAGGGAAGAGCAGAGCTGCCTCTCCAGGTCTGTGGTGCTGCTCTGTAATTTGTACTGAAACACAAACCGTGCAGGGCTGTGCCTGCATCGCCACTCACACGTTCAGCACAGAGCCCGCAGTAACAACGGGGCTGGGAAATGCTGCTGTGCTCTGAGCCGACTGCTCCAGCAGCTGCAGTTTGTTAGGGGTCGTTGGCAATGTGTTTTCTTGTAGAACAAATGTTCCTGTTGACTTTGAACTTGGTGCCCGGTGCAGCTCGTGCAGGTTTTGTTGAGGGATGGGCACCCAAACTGCTGCCATCTGCTGAGCTCCAGGGGAAAACCAGAGCCTTGAAATCTTGGAGCACTGGCTCCTGCAGTTCTGTTGTGCCATCCCACGGCCAGTGCCCTGTGCCAGGCTGGCCTCTGGATGCTGGGGAAGGTGTTGTCTCCATGCTTGGCATGGCAAATCGCAGTGGACATCTTTTGAACCTGCCTTGGAACTGCACAAAGGGTCTTGGTCCTTTGTTTCCCCCACCAAAACACTGATTAAAGACCCGTCCAAAATCATGGGGAGCCTGAGAAACACAAAATCTCCAATTACATTTTGACAAGGAAAAGGGAGAGAACTGTTTCTTCTCTGTCCCTGGCTCCTCCCATTTGATTTTATCCAAGGCTGGCTGGGTCAGATGGAAAACAGGAGTTGTGTTATGAAGTGTTTATTTAAGATAAAATGGATCCTCCATGTGCTTGATCCATTTGGGTGTGGCAGAAACAGGGCACTGTGCTCTGCGTGTCCCTGTGTCCCTTGGGATGCCATTCTTTGTTGAATCTCTTCTCACACACCATGCTTTTCTCTGGATGTGCTTATGGGTACCTCTGGAATAACCACTGCTGCTCTCAACCAACCCCAAACCCCTCTCCCAGGAGCTGGAGGATCAATGGGGCTGCTGCTCCTCACACAGATGGGGAGATGCTCCTGATAATTCTGACCTGCTTTGTCTCCATGAACTTTTGGGATGAGTTGTCGGCACCTGGGGCTCTGTGGAAGGGATGCAGCAGGATTTGTCCCTGCTGAAGGGTTTCTGCTGGCGAGGTGACCCCACAGGCATCAGGTTCCTCTGTTTCCGAGTGTTACTCTTGTATAAACACCCACACGCATTAAAAACTGTGGGAAACGATACTGTGGGGATTCTGCTGTCCACGAGGAATTAAAATCAACGTTGTTTTTAGGTTTCCCTCTTACTGAACAGCCTGGGAGCAGAAGCAAGGGCAGGGAATTGGATGTGCTGGGTAGCTGGAGGTACCCTGCTGCTCCCACAGCCTCCGAGACGGTCGCTGTCTTTCCAGGAGGTCTCAAATCTCCCTGGAAAAGCTGGGGCATATCGAAAATACGCTCCCAGCTTTTAGCACTTCCTCCAGATTATTTCTTCAAGTATTTAAAAATATATTTTATAGCACTAAAATAAATGTCAATGAGTCTGCATGGCTTGGGGCTAACAATAGTATTTCTATTTCCATCCAGCAGCCTGGCAGGGCATTTGGCGATGGAAGAGCTGGATGTGGAGACCTGGCTGTTTCTTTCTGACTCGGTCCTTGATGTCTTGAACAGTTTTATTCTCTTGTGCTTTACTTTCCCTGTTTTGCTAAATAGCAATGAAAAAGCTTCCTTGCTTTGTTCAGGCACCTGGGATTTATCAAAGGCCTCTGGGCAAGTGTTAAATGCTGAGCTGGGTATAAAAAGCGTTATTTAGTGTTATGTTTATACCTCTTCAATGTTAGCATGTATTTTTATATACTCCTTGCAGTGACCTTTGTGTTTTTCCAACCAAGCAGACAATCTCCTTGACTCAGGGGGTTGGTTTTTTCCACTGCCTGCCGTGGCATCTTCAAAGTGATTTTGTAAACACACTTTCTTTGGGGTGTTTTCAGTGTTTGGGCTGGGACTCGTGGTGCTGGAGGTGCCAATTGCACACCGAGGATGGGAGAATTGCCATGAGGAAAATAATAGCATGGAAGTCCATTCCCCTCATTCCTCACCTGCCTTGTTTTTCTCAGCCACAATCAAACGATATTTTAAGGATCCCAGGCTGCCATGTTTGATGGGCGGTGATTTGGGGGGGTGCCCCAAGCCTGAAGGAGCCTGCAGAGGAGCAGGGCACGGAGTTGGTGTGGGGAGAGGTGGAGGAGTAAATGGGATGGCAGGAATTCAACCCTGGCACCGTGACAAAGGCAGCGAGCCCTGCTCGGAGCAGCTGCGTTCCCCGGGACTGCGGGAAGCCAAATGGTTTGTTTGTCTGTTTACATGGGTATGTGGGGCTGTGTAGGGGAAAAGCACTTAGCAGAAATTCTGCTCTTAAAGCAGATGGTGGGAGATTAAGCTGGTTTTTAGGGGGGTACTTGCTACTACGATGACCACGTTATTAATTCCTTCCCGTGCTAGGAGTCCTTCCGTCGTTCCAGGGGATGGGGGAATTGTGTTTCCTGAAGCTCTCAGCTCCTTCCTTGCTTTCTCACAAGCTGATGTGGTATTTTGGGAAGCAGAGGAGCGTTTTGTGAGGGTTGTTGTTGCAGTTTCTCTACCCGTGCTCCTTCCGTGCTGTCCTGTGCTCCAGCCCTTTCCAGTGCTCCCGTGGCAGTTCCCATTCCAGCTCCTCCTGGCCCTCCTGCAGACCAGCAGCAGCCCCTCTGCTGCTGCTCAAATGCTGGTTGTTAGCCGAGGTTTCCTTGTTTCCCTTCCATTTTAGAAATTGCTCTTTTTTCCCCCCTGCCGTATCACTGACAGCCGCATTCTCCTTGACAGTTGTGATATTTGTATGTGTGCATAAAAACAGTGGGAGGCATTTATGTAGGTGTCACTAATTTAATTTAATATAATCTGATCTGTACGTATAGGGGAGGACTGCTCTGCACTGAAAATGCTTCTCTTTATTTTACAGTCTCCATCGTCATCAAATACAACTCCTGTCATTCTCCTCTTCCATTCACCTACCCAAAGACCAAATCTGGAAATAGTAACCAAAAGAGAAGCCCACGTCACGCACAGAGCAGGGAAAGGTTGAAATAATTGAAGGGTAAGTGATTTTTTTCCACTCTTATTCTGTGTGTAAAGCTACAATAGGAAGTGCAAGACTGTGTAAAGAGGCTGTTGAGCACACACACGGCTGCTCTGTGTGCAAAGCGGAAAAAATGACCAAAATGCTGCTTTGTTGATCAAAGAAAGGTGAGGAAGTGCCCGGGAGGGGCAGTTTGGAGTGTTGGTGCTGGCTCTGCTCAGCCTGGATCCGTGTCTGCTCCTGCCTGGGTGGAAGCAGAGGCTCTGCACAGGTTGGCATGGCTTTGGCTGGTCTGAAGGAGCTTCCCAGCTGAGAGGGAGCCGGGATATCGGAGTCTCCCGCTGCTGAAGAGCTCTTGTGTCATTTCCTTCTCTCTTCCCCACTTCAAACCCCTCTCAGCTGGGGTGTGAGCTGTGTGCGTGGGGCAGGATGTTTTGCCTTGCTCCTGCTCTCTGCAGCCCCTCAGCTCCGGGAGCTTTTCCTGGAGAGCAGCCTGGGGGTGCTGTGCCGGGAATTTCCGAAGGGAAGCGTCGATGGGGGCTGGAGGAGGCACAAACTGACTGGCACAGCCAGGAGGCCTCTCCCTGGAAATGTTTGCTTTCAGCCTTTCCTTTTGCTGCGAGCGTGGCGAATGAGATAGGAGGAGATAGAAAATCAGCTTTTGTGACATTCAGAACCCTGGCTGCAGCATTAGTGAGCTCCAAATGGTGGGGAGTTCGTTTTCCCAGCCCGTTCCCAGCTCTGTGCTTGCATATATTGTATTTCCACACACGTGCTCGTGTAGATGGGCAGGATCCGCCTTCGCTTGCCTTTGAGAACTTCCTTTAAACATCTGGGTTTTCTGGTTTATTGCTGTTGTGGGTTTGTTGGGGTTTTTTTTACCCCTGCAATGTTTGTTCATGCAAAATTCATATCTGGGAAGGGCATCTTAACTCCCTGCTTCTGAGTCAAAAAGGGAAAGCATGGAAGTGAAAAGAGAGATTGTATCGTTGAAGAAATATGATTCATGAATTAATCCTCGTCTGCTCCACCATCTGTGGTGTGTGTTTCAACACAGAAATCCTGGGTTATATCTCTTTAAAAAGCTTTCTTCTTGCTGATTGCCTGAGTTTGCTGCAGCTGTAACGGGGAATTTGCTTCTTTTGGGGGAGAGAGTGGTGGGATTTATTCACAGCCTGGGTGGGTTGCCCCAAGCTGTGTCCAAGCTGTAGGTCACTGAGGAGGCTGCAGAGCTCTGTGTTTTGGGAGGTGCCAGCTCTCTGTGAAATGCCATGAGCCTGATGTGCAGGCAGAGCTTGTGCATGGCTATTTGTGCTGTGAAATTGTGGCTGGATCTCTGGAGCAAGAGATGGGCAGCGATGGCAGGAAGAACTGTTGAGATCCTTCTGAAAAAGAAGTGACCCTTTCTGAAATGGACTGGAGCTCCAGAAAATAAAGCACTGAGGTAGTTCCCATCCTCTGTTTCCTGGTGACGTTTTTGTGGTTTCTTTGTAGATAAAGAGACAGGGGAGGTTTCCCATCTTGGTCCCAAAAAGATGCTTGCCATGCTTTGTGCTTCCAGGAGAAATGGGGGATGACGGGAAACTGGGATTTTTGGGGGTGACCTTTTTCTGATGTGATTCTTTGAATTGTTTCTCACATTTTTGCAGGGAACAACTTTCCTTTTTAAACATAATTCTCAGGTTGCTCTTCCTGAAGCAGGTCAGACCCAAGACAGGTGAGCCCTTTTCATCCTTCCTGGACAGAGTCCCTGAGCAGGACAGTTTCAATCCCCCATCAGTGCCTTTCCTGCATTGCACCTTTTCCTGGTTACGGGATTTGCCCCATCACTTTTTCTCCCATGCCTCATGTGAGATGCTGGTAAAAGCTGGAGTGTTTTTCCCATTGTTCTGGAGGTGCTGGATGTTGGGTGGCCTCAGCCCTTGCCACAGCTCCTGGTGGCCTCAGCCTGTGGCTTGGTGATGCTCCCACGTGGCCACAGCCCCTCCTGTGCCAGTGCCACTGATGTGAGCACAGCCCTGCCTGGCTGTGCTCGTGCTGATGGATGGAGGTGATGCAGGAGCTGAGTCCACAGTGAAATACTGCAGGTTTATTGCCTGCCCATTCATCCTGTTTTCACGCCTTTCTGCCTCCCTGACTCATTGCCATCCTGCCTCTCCTTGCCATTCCTGTTTGCTCTGGGAACACCCACTGGACTGGACAAGGCTGGAGCAAAGCTCTGAGGCTTCCCATTGCCTTGGGAGCTTCTTTTTTAATTGAACATCTAAAGCCAGGGCAGGAAAGGAAAATGCCTTTATCAGGAGCAGCAATAAATTGTTAAAATGATGGAGGATGTGGATGTGCTCTGTCCTTCAGTCACGTGCTGAGCCCCTCGAGGCTCTCCCATGGTCCCTAAGAAATGTTTTCCCATTCCCTCCATTATCACAGATCCCTTCCTGCCCACTCACCAGGGAACCCTTGGATGTGCAGGTGCTTCGTGACACAAAAGGTCAACTCCACAAGCACCCAGAATCCCAATGCTGCCATAAATAGCTGTGTCTGAAGGGAAAAGGGTGGCAGCAGTGGTTCAGCCAATGTTCAACCCAAATTGGATTTAGGCTGAAATACATCCCTATCCCAGGGACAGGACCCAGGGAAGGGCTGGAGCTGTGTCAGGGAGGGTGAGGTGGAAGATCAGGAAAGGTTCTTCCCCCAGAGAGTGCTGGGCACTGCCCAGGCTACCCAGGGAATGGTCTCAAAGCTGCCAGACCTCCAGGAGGGTTGGGATATCGCTGCAAGGGACAAGATGGGATTGTGTCCTATGCAGGCCCAGGAGCTGGATTCAGTGATCTTGTTAGTCCCTTCCAGCTCAGGATATTCCATGTTTCTATGACACACCCTGGCATGGCAAATGCTGCTGGGAGTCCAGGCTGGATGAGCTCCTGGCTCTCTGTCCATCTCACCCACACACACACACCTGGACATTCACAGATTTTGCCAGTGACTTGCCCGTTCCTTGTGTGCCTTTACAATATTTTGCAGTGTTGTATATTTCTTAATTGCCTCAATCGTTTTTGTTTGGTGCGAGTTTCTAAGCTTGTTTGCCATCCTTTATCTGCCCCACGCTGGTCTGGGGAGAGGTTTCCTGGGGGCTCTCCTGCAAACCTCCACCCCTGTCAGTTGTGTGCTGGTCCCTCCTGTGCCTGCTGATGCTGGTCATCACTTTTCAAAGTCTCCATAAAACAAGGGTTATGGACTTTGTGCCTGGAGAACGTCCTGTGTTTACCTGCATGGCCAGTGTTGGCATTTTTGTGAAATACTTTGAGCCCCCACAGAAGCTTTGCTGGTAAAAAACCCCACCAAACCAACAAGAGGTAAAACAAATTCTATCAGAAAAGGGAAACAGCAGCAGTCCAGGCAGATTCCATTAGCCACAGGTTTTACTTTTTGTTTTAAGCTTTGATTCAAATCAGCAGCTTTTATTTAAAGTAAAAAAAAAAAAAAAAAGACATCTTTATGCTCACCTTTAATTCCACCACAGTGTGGGGCTGTCAGTGAGGGGTCTGGTGGATCCCCCAGCTTCTCCTCCCTCTGCAGGGTCCCCCCTGATCAGAGAGTGTCCCCTGGCAGGGTGACAAAGCTGGTGGCAGAGGACTTGTGACTTTGCTCCAAGGTTTCTCGTGGACAAAGAAGGGGGAAGCATTGATTCCCCATCAATTCTTTAGGACCCCAGTGAAACAGCTGCTTGTTTCTCCTAAACAATTATGCCAAGACGGAAATTGGCTGGTGTCTGTACGGACTTTTCGGATGGGGAAAATTAAGCAGAAATAGCTGGAAAAATAGTATGGGCTATGAGATAATAGATGCCTGAGGGATAAAATTAAGCAGTATTTTACAACGAAGGAAGAGGGTTTGGCAATAAATAGTTTGCCTTTGACTTCCTTTTGTTTGCCAGAGGACTGATGTTGTTTGGGAGAGGTTGTCCTGGGCTGCATTTTCCAAGCAGATGTAGGGAAATAGTGAAGGTATGGAGGATTTTCAGTCCCTCCCAAGAAGGCTGCTGCCAGGCCGGGGTGCAGCCACACTGCCAGCACTGCCTGCGTGTTGGATGTGACAGGGATGTGACACTGGAGGTGCTGGGGGAAATCCCACCCTTGCAGGGGGATGGTTAGAAGAGAATAGCAAGGTTTGCCAAACAAAATGGGAACAGGATTGTGTTTAAATGCCACAGGGAGCCCAGAAAGGGGCTGTGGTGTGTTCAGCACCCAGCAGACTCCGAGTGGAGGTGATTCCCACTCTCCCTGTGTGCTGTGCTGTGCAGAAGCCCCTTCCCAATAATGCCACGACAGTGGGATTTGAGTTATTCTGCCATCTCTCCATTACGTGCTTTTCCCTGAGAGCTCTGTGAGCACCTGGCTCAGGAGGACATTTGGAAATGCTGTTTTCTGCATTTCAGGTGCCTCACACCACCATCCCCTTCCACTTGAGCACAGGGAATGTGCCAGGGTGGGCTGGGAAAACGCTGTGGTTGCCTCCTGGTGCCAGAGAGAACACCCTGGGGAGTGCAGGACTCTCTCTGCTCCAGGGGCACCATCATGGGCAGGGCTTGTTCCTCTTCACTTTGCGTGAAATAAAAGCACAGTTCACACAGAGCTGCAGCCCCTAATCCCACCTTCCCAGGGATGGATTCGGGTGCAGCAGGTTGAGATTGGAGGTCTTTAGCCCAGGCCAGCTGCTGAGAGCTTTTAATTTCACAGACCTCAGGGAAAGCCTCCCTGCCAGCTGGGGGGATTTCCTCCCAGGGGATGGGTCTCAGGGGAGTTCAGGGTCCCCAGGAGCTGAGTGGGACTTGGGAATGCTCAGCACCTCTGCAAGAGAGGCCAGGCTGTCTGGTGCATCCAGAATGGAATCATTAAGTCGCTGTGCATTAAGACTCAGTTTTTATTCATGGAGTGTAATGTGATTCATTTGCCCTTTTGCTCTCGTGTTGAGAAGGCCGTCATCTCGTATGCACGGCTGGCTGCAGGCACAGCTCTGCTTGGTTATTATTTTTGGGGGGTTTGGCTGGGGGGAACAGGCGTTTTCCTCATGTGCACAGTGGCTGCAGGGCTGAGTGGCCACAAATCTGATGCTGTCCCAGCCCTGGTGGGCAGCATTTTAGCATTTAGGAGAGCTCAGCTCTCCTTCCCCAAAGCTCCCAGTGAGGATCTTTTCTCCTGCTCCAGCCCCTCGTGCCAGGGCAGTGCTGGAGCCCCTGCACCTCCTCCAAGGCAGGAGGGACACGCTGGGAACAGCACCCTGGGGTGTCCCAGTGACACCCAGTCCCCACCAGCTCCTTGCAGAGGGGGCTGAAGCTGTTTACTGGGGAACCCAAACCCCAGGCTTATGGATGTGGCACAGCATCCTGCTGATCCGTGGTGGATGTAGGATGGGACCTTGCTCTGCTTGATGAACTGATTAAAAACGGGTGAAGGACACTGTGGGTGCTCACTGCTGCAGGTCTCTTAGTGCAGCCAAGGGGGGAAATTATTCCTCCTTGACCTTAAAAGAAGAAAGACACCAAGCAGGGCAAGAGCAAAGGATACAAAAGGATGGACAAAATGCAGTTTTTTTAAATGTTAGCATGGGAATCATCAATTAAGCCACTAATTCCTAGAGAATATTAATGAGTAAACCAGGTGGAGTCACTACCTCTCATAGTGGGACAGGCCCAGAGTGCTTCATCTCTTCATGTTGGATCTCCAGCAGCAAAACAAGTCAAGTTCCCTCCCAGCCCTGACTGTGGTGGCCAGCCCTTGTTAATCACAAAGCCCTGAACTCTGTCCTGCTGGCCCATTCCAAGAGGTCACCCTGCCTGGCCCAGTGACCATCTCAAAGTCCTCAGGTGACCCTGGGTTTCTGATGCTGCAGGGTCACAGCACGTGTGAAAATCTGTGAGATTCTAGAAGCAAAGGGCAGGAGGAGGAGAGTTAACTCCACGTGTTTCTTTTCTTTTTTTGCCTTGTTCTCTTCTTGTTTTTTTATCTCCCCCTGTACGCTTCAGAGCCCAAATCCATGCTGGGAAGGACCCACAGTAAAAAGCATCTAAGGCACAGGAGAGGGGCAAGGCACAACTGCAGTGCTTAAATTGATGATTTTCTTCCACTTGGTCGATGGGGAGGCATAAAAGAGGGTCAGGTGTGGATAAAGATAAGGAGGTAGGGTTTTCAGAAGAGCTTGGAGCCAGGAGCAGTTTGGGAGGTTTTTGCCTCCAACAATTTGGGAAGACAAAAGAGGTGGAAGCAGGGAGGTAACAACGCCGACCTTCTCTGCTCTTTGTTTGCAAGAAATGCACAAATCGCTGCTGATATTGCTGAGTGCTTTCCTGCTGCTTGGTGGCTTGATTTGGAGCTGCAGCCATTCAGAGCCTGGTTCCTGACTTCCAAAAAAACAACAAAACCCCAAACAACCAAACAAATCCTGGCCGACGGAATTGTCAGCGTTCCCTCCGTGGTGGCAGGATGGACCAGGACACCAACACCTTCACCTTGCATCAGCCTTAGATCCTGGGTAGATTTGGTACAGGTTAATGACTTTTGGACAGTTCTAGAAAGGTCAGAAACAGAAAAGAAGCTCGAATAGCAGTGTAGCAACCAGCTGGCTGCATTGGGGGTGAGTTTACTGCTGTAGTAACACCAGGAGCCTCAGTGTCAGTACCGTGCCCACTGAATGCCAGTGTCCCCTCTGTTTGTCAAGAGACAAGCCCATAAGAAGGTGTTTTCTTCCTGAAGAATTTCTCTGAGGCAGTAATGGGCTTTTTGGAGGGTTTGGTCCTCGTACCCAGAGATGTAAGGTGGATGATTTACAAGGCACTGTGCAAATGCCAAATTGTTAGGCAGAACTGCTGCTGATTTAGAAGGCAGTTAGAGCTCTGAGTGTGCCAAGTGCCAGTAGAGTGTTTCTACAGATGGAATAACTGGAAATATTGGAGAGATTCCAAAGGTTTAATCAAATTCAACCAGGTTTTTTTTCCCCCTTTTTCTTTTCTCTTTTTTTCTTTTCTTTTTTTTTTTTAACTGCAGAATTCTCTGAGGAATGCGGGTTGAAATAGTAGATTATTCCACTGCCTTTAGTACCGTGGGGGAGATTTTCACAGATGAACATAAAGCAAACACACAAGACTTTGAAGCAAACACATAAGTGGGTCTATAAACGAGGGCTGGAGCAGCAATGCCCTGAAATGCTGGACCAGAGTTGGGAACATCTCAGATATCCTGGCAGGAGGCTCCTTGGAAGCAGAGGGATGGGTTTGCAGTCCCACAGCACAAAGGGAAGTGGCAGCCACAGTGTCTCTGGTCCAGTTCTGCTGGTCCCAGGCAGGTTTTGGTGGGATTCTGGGCATCCTCTCGTGCTCACAGTGCAGTGCTGGGACATACATATGTTTCTGCACAGATGCCCACCTTCCTCTAGTCTTGTTGACAGCCTTTCCAAGGCTTCTTATTCAGCCAGACCATATGTGCTTGGGCATGGAGATAGTGGGATGTGGAAAGAGCAGCGCATTATCCTTGGGCTGCAAACACCATCAGGAGCAATTCCCAGCAAATTTTGCTGGTGCAGAGCTCCAGAGCTGCTGATCCGGCATCGCAGGGCACGCGGAGCCATCGGAGGCGATTCCTCCCCTCATTTGTCAAACCCAGGGTCCAGAAAGCCATTTCCCTTTGTTCTAGCCCCAAACCAGCTCTCGCCGTCCACTCCTTGAATATTCATCCAAAGCAAGGGTGGAGGCCACCCGGGAGAGGGGGAATGGTTGTCTCCAGCTGAAGCTTTGCTGCTGAGGACCAAGCTGGGGAAGGGGTTGGAAATTTTTCTGTGAGTTTTCCCTTGTTGGTGCAGAAAAGTGAAGAGCCCATGCCCATTTCTGGCAGCAGGGTTTTGTTAGGGGGTGAGGTGGCAGGGCCAGGGTGTGGCTGTGAGGAATGGCTGTCCCAGGAGCAATGCTGGGACAGTGCTGGAGCTTTTACCTTGCTGGGTGGGGGGTGGTCTCAGCAGAATTTTTGGGTTTTGCAGACAGCCTGGTTGGATCCATTAATTGTCATTTATTTATTCCTGTAAGAGGAGAAGTTTCCTGCTTTTCCTGGAGTGTTTGGTGTTGATCCTCCCTGAAGTTGGGGACTGTCCCTCCGAGGCGCGGCCGTGCTCCCGGCACAGACCCCGTGTGGCTCTGAGCTGTGTTTCTCATGGAATAAATCACTCCAGAGCCATTAGCCTCAATGCCACAGTCTGCTGCTCCTGCTTTCCTGCCCCCACCTCCACCCTGCCATTGATCCAGCCTGCTCCCTGTTTGCTGCAGTCAGGGCTGCCTCTGCTGCTGCACACAAATTGCCTGAAAATTGAATTGGTTCAAACCATTTCATAAACGTTGCCTCCCCTTCCTGATCCTGGCCACTGCACCAGCCAGAGCTGCAGCTTTCATGTGATTTTTTTACCTGGCCAAGGGGTGGGGCAAGATTCCCAATTTTATGGGTGTGTTTGTGTGGTTTGTTTTGTTTTTTAAGTCAGTGTAAAAATGAAGCCTGGTGTGGTTATAGGAATCAGGTCCCTGAAGGAGCTGTTGTCTGTCTGTGGATCTGTGTCCTAGGTGGTGTATCCTGCTCAAAGGATGTCTTGGTGTGCCTCAGCTCCTCTTGGCTTTGCAGGGATTAGGATTCTCTCTGTGCCATGTGCCACCAGCCCCTCTGAGATGAGAGCTCTGGTGCTCGTGCTGCCGTGCTGGGCCGTGCTCTGGCAGCTTCGAGGCACCAGGATTATTGTTCTCCTGCTGATGTGGTTGTGGTCTGAGCAGAGGCAGCTGGGAGATGTGGAGTTGTGGTATTTTGGAGGTGTTGAACTGGTGAACACCCCGGGGTACAGCAGGTCCACAGAGGGATGGTGATGATGGCCGGGATTTTGGAGCACATCCCTCCAAAGCACCTGGGGATTGCAGGGAGGAGGTGAGCATGGAGCTGAGGAGATGTGCTCACCTACAGAGGTGTAGATGCCCCTGCCTGGGGCTGCAGGAGCACTCTGAGCCAGTGACTCAGGAACTCTCTGTAGCAGACACATCCAAACACAGCTGTGCTGATGCCAAGAAGCTTTTGTAAGGACTGTGGAAGGAAGGCTTGGAAATGAGAAATGGTTTTGCAGGTAGCTTTAAGTGTCACCCCGAAAAGGTGTGTTTGTACAAAAGGTGGCACAGTGCTCCCAGCAGCTGGTGGTGTCCCATTGTTCCTCTTTCCCCATCCCTCCCTCCAAAGTCCTCTTCAGTCCCAGTCCTCTCACAAGAGCCCTTCTGCAGCAGTGTTTATCTCGAGTGCTGCTATATCAGGATCCATCGATCTTGTCATAGGATCATCTGCACCCAGTGGAAGCTCTGAGGCTGGAAAAGTGACACGAGCTCTCTGTCTCTCTGTCCCTCTGGGCCTGGTTTTTGGTGCTGCCGAGAGGCTGGCTCGGCCTGGGACTTGCTTGGCTCTTCCTTGTGGGGTGACCCATCCCAGAGCGTCCCCATCGTGGAGGGCCCAGCCCAGCGTGATCATCTCTCCCCAGCAGGTGCCCAGGACCCAGCTAAGCCTCACTCCTCTGGCACCCTCTTAGCCACTTGGCAAATCCTTGTGGAAATCTGCCTCAATTCAGTTTTCTCCTAGGATTCCTCCTTCCTGCCCCTGCCCAGGGGCTCTTGGTCCCGCAGTCTCTGCCTCTGGAACGCCCCTGGCATGTCCTGGGGAATGTCCTGGCCGGGCCTTCCCAACACTTGCAGCTTTCCTCCTGTGTTACACTGAAAGCAGTTAGAACAAGCTGCTGCAGGAATATTTTCTGTGCCTACAGATCCTCCCTAAACTCTTCTCTAGAAGAGAAGGCGATGGTGTGAAAGGACAGCAGACACAGCTGGTGTTGTGAAGCCTCGTTGTGCCCTCGCCCTGAGACCTCTCTGCCTGTTGTGACTCCTCCACCTTGTCTGCTGATGGCAAATGTGGTGCTGCTGCATCCAGTGAATTTTTCTGTCATGACATCTGTATAGGCTTCTTCTTTGGGTATTTCACATATAATACTGATTATATGAAATTCGTGTGGGTAATGGTGGTGAGGCCCTGGCCCAGAGCAGCTGTGGCTGCCCCTGGATCCCTGGCAGTGTCCAAGGCCGGGTTGGACATTGGGGCTTGGAGCAGCCTGGGACAGTGGGAGGTGTCCCTGCCCATGGCAGGGGGTGGAATAAGATGTTCTTTAAGGTGCCTGCCAACCCAAGCAATTCTGTGAGTCTTTTTGACAGCCCTGAAGCTCACTCAGAGAACCCACCACCAGTGGTGCAAATTTATTTGCACATTTTGGTTCAGACAGGGCCACCTTCAAGTACAGACAGCAATTTGAGTTTCCACCTAGGTGTTGTCATTGCTGTTGTCCTGTCAGGCAGGCAGGAGGTGCCCGTGCTGCTGATGCCTGTGCCAGGCTCAAACCAGGCTCAGCAATAAACCTTCTTCTGGGAAATCCTTGGTTTACTGCTGCTCTGGGGCCAGACTGGAGCTGGAGGTGAGGTGCTGCTGCAACGTGTTGTGGTCCCAGCCCTTCTTCTCGTCCTCAAACTCTTCCTTTATATCTGTTTTGAAATGTTATTACCCCTGGAGCCTGATTCCCTCTCTTCTCCAAGAAAAAGACAAGGAAATTTGCCTGGACAATGTTGTGTCCATGTTTTACAGCGCTGACCTCGTGTGCCACAACCAGATGCCATCCCAGATCTGCTGGGGTTTGCTTGGCTGTGTGATCCTGCCTTGCTGGAGAGGAGAGGACAGGACAGGGAGTGACAGCAGGTACAGCCTGAAACCTCTGACCTTGGGCAAACCGAGTGCTCCTCGGTGAGGTTTTCAGAGGAGAGAGATGGAATCCCACCCCAAAATGAGATTATGAACCAGAATCTCCTCTTCTGGGACAAGTGCCCCAAAGAACAATGTTTTGAGGCTCTCTCTCAGGTTTTCCTCCTTTTTTTCAGATGGAACAGAACATTTCTTTCCAAGGAAATAGAGAAAACATTAACTGGCTCTCCCACTCGGTAGGGATTTTTTTGTCAGCTCCTGGTGGTTGTTCTCCTGCCTTGGAGCTGACAGGGAGGCACTGGGATGTCCCTGGAGCCATCACCCACCTGGGACCTGCTTCTGCTCTTCCCTCCTTCCCCTTCCCACATCACCAAGTGCTCATCCTGTGGCTCTTGGCCAGACAAGGAATTTAGTATTCAGGAAGTTGGGAAGTTTGACTGTCCTTGGTCTAATTAGTTCCTTAAGCACAGAGGAGCTCAGATCACAGTTCAAATGGCTGTAATTTGAGTGAGCTTGAGACAATAGGAGAGGATTAAGTAGCAAAATTGTGTCTATTACTTTGGCCAAAAAAAAGAAAAAACTATTCAATTTGAGTGGAATACATAATTTTCCGAGCATGAGGGTTAGGTATTAATGTGGGCTTGGCAGAGTTCATCATTTGTAAGACTGCACTGAGAGTTCTTCACGTGCTGAGATCCGAGATCAAGGCTGGAAGTCGAGCACAGCTTTCTGGAAATTCTCCTCCGAACAAAGAGTTGGCCTCAACAAAGAGGTGGCTGGGGAAGATTTAATTGCTTATTTTTGTAGGAGGTCCTCCTAAATGGTCTTCTGGTCTTAAATCCTGTGGATATCTATAAAATTTTGGAGGTGGCTTTTCTCAGAGAGGCACCCTGCAAGCGTCTGCCTCCCTTTTCCAGTCTAAGAGCTTCCCTGAAGGGGATCCATCCCCAGGGGTGCCTCCCCTCAAAAGGGCGTGGTAGAAAGACAAAAGCCCAAACACCCTGGGGATTCAAAATAATGCAACCTGGAGTGAAAGCCTTGGCTTTTCCCGCTCTCCCCCTTGGCAGCAGATGTGGGAATCCAGGTGTTCTGCACGCAGAGGGCTGCGGCAGCCGCAGCCCCGCACATGTGCTGCGTCCCTGGGAGTCCTAAGTGCTGTTTTCATGCTTTTAGTGGTATTGTGCAAGGCATGGCTGAGGGACAAAATCATTCTTTGTCTAGCTAGGATGGGTAAATGGTGTATTTTATCTTTCCCCCCTTTTTTTCTTTTTTTTTTTGTTTAATACTGCGTGCCTGCATCTGTTCCGATAGGGGAAAAACAATGCTAATTGGAACATTTGAAGGGGTTTGGAGTGAATGAGAACAAACATTACCAGGCTGAGAAATTTAAAGGGAATTTAGTAAAAATGTCTGAGTTTAAGGGCTTCCAGGAGTGGTTTTGGTTGGCTTAAACTTGAGCATGGTGAGAATAAAAGGCCTTTGATGGCTGATTTCTGCATTAGCTGAATTCGCAGGACAGTGTGGGAGCATGGTTTGGGTCGTGGAATTATTTGGTTGGAAAAGCCCTTTAAGATCTTTGAGTCCAACCATTCCTCCAGCACTGCCAAGGCCACCTCTGACCCATGTCCCCAAGTGCCACATCCACAGGTCTGTTCAATCCCTTCAGGCATGGGGACTCCACCACTGCCCTGGGCAGCTGTGCCAGGGCTGGACAAACCTTTGGGAGAAGAAATTTTCCCAATTATCCAACCTAAATCTCCCCTGGCACACCTCGAGGGTAGGGATGTGCTGCTGCTGCCTTTTATTTTCCCGTAAAGAAATCAGGTTTGAGCATTGCACAGATAATGCAGGAAAACCACCCAGTTTTGTCCTTTCTTGCTGTCTCATCAATGTCTATGACCTGTGAGGGGTTCAGAAGGTGTTGGCTCAGCAGATTCCTGCTGGAACCAGGTCCCTCCCGTGCCAGCCATGATTCCAGGGAGCATTAAATAGGGCTCTTTTTGCTGCAGCAGGGAATGTGCTGAGGTACCAGGCAGCTGTGGTTGCATTTTCTGCATGGATAAAGAGGTTCCTGCACAGGCATACTTAGGACTTAAAAAGCTTTTGGCTGAGAATTTGCTGTGCAGGGCAGAGGGACACAGAGACACCATAATGCTGCCTCCAGTCTCCTTTGAAGTCTGGGCAGAGGTCATGTTTACTGGTGGTTTTTTTTAATTTTGGCTTATTTCTTCAGGTCTGCCCTTTTCTTTTCTCCTCTAACCTGAAGGCTTGTGCGTGTTTGGTTCTCCTGCTGGCCACCTTTAAATCAACCAGAGAACGATGCATTGGCTCCACCAGCATTTCATTTATTCCTCCTGTGTTGGCTTCTTTGCTTGAAGCCTCTCGGTAGGCAAGGGGTTAAACAGCATCCTCATGGTTCTTCCAGTTACCCCATCAGGACTGTTTAAAAATTAGCTTCTCCCCACTTACTGCACTATAATTAGGATACAGGAGTTGTGGGGAATGATTTCACAAAGTGACTTGGTGTACTCGCCCGTGCACCCCAGGGAGCCAGGCAATTATGCATACATAATTCCACTCTTTGAATATTTTCTCTTTCTCTGCATAATTTCTCTCTATTCATCTTTCCAGTGTCCTTCTGAGATAAACTTAGAAGTCTCAGCTTTCAGAATTTAAAAAAAGCTCCTGTGCCTGCGTGTGCACTATTTGCATTTGAGCCCGCAGCCGTTCTCGGGGCTGTGGCCGAGGCTGGCCAGGAGGGCAGGGAGCCCAGGGCAGGGAGCAGGAGAAGCCCCCCAGTGCTGCTCAGGAAGGATCAGAGAGAGCTTGGCAACCCCAGAATAGAATCATAGAATTGTTCAGGGTGGAAAAGCCCTCTCAGATCGAGTCCATCACTCAGCACTGCCAAGGCCACCGCTGACCTGTGTCCCCAGGTGCCACATCCACAGGGCTGTTAAATCCCTCCAGGGATGGGGGTGTCCAGGGCAGCTGTGCCAGGGCTGGACAACCCTTTGGGCGTAGAAATTTCTCCTAAAATCCTATCTGAACCTCAACAAAAGGTTATGGCTTTGAGTAACCCGATCTAGTGAAAGATGCCCCTGCTCACACAGCTGGGGCTTTGGTTGGGATGATTTTTAGGAGGTTCCCTCCAGGGATATTTTGGAGCTGCCCCTTTCAGGGGTGTGTTTCGGTTCTCATGCCCTGTGAGTGCTGTTTTCAGGGAATTCATTGCAGCCTGGCAGGGAAGCACAAGTGACTGCAGCATCCTTCCCCTGCTCCAGTCAGTTTATCTCTATAAACTTGCTGTTGACGTGATGCAATTTCTCCTGGTTGCAGTGTAGCTGTAGAGCAGCAAAGTTGTGATAAAAGACAACTTGTTGAAGGGATTCTTTGTCATACTCACGATTCATCTACAATTCCTTTTTTTCCCTAGCCAGGAGTGTGGTGGTGCTTTGCAATTATCCCTGCATTTGATGCCTGTTCCTTCTTCCCCCCCCCACTCTTTCTTCCTGATTCAAGTTCCCCATTCATTCTTTCTTCCTTTTAGTTTCTTCTCCCTTTTTTTTTTTTTTTTATTTTATCCACCACCTTCTCAAGGCACTGAAGCTGTAAGTGCTTTACTGTGGTCTGAGGAAAAGCTACTGTTCTACTTCCCAAAGAAAGCTCATTGTGTAGTGCCATGAAAAACGGTTTAAACAACACAAGGGAATAAAGGCACCACATTTCTCTGAAAGTTTTTCTTTTCTCTCCTTTTTTATTTTTTAAGGAATAATACATAAGCTGCTAGGAGAGGGCAGAAATGTCTCCTGCTTCTCTCTGGTCGTGCCTGTCAGGCTGTGAAATTCTAAGGAAAACCTGTGTTTTACATGGGAGCTTGAAAGCTGGACACCCCACCTCCAAACCTTTGCTGTTCTCTGCATTATCCTCATAAGCTTAACAAAAAAATCCTCAGATTGTTCCCAAATAGCACAGAATCAAAGCTTACAAGGCAGTAGTGTAATTAGTTGCTTTCTTTTTTGGTGCCAGTTTATTGCCATCTTATATAAGACACTCCAGCACGTTCAAAGGGGCTTTTTAGCAGTGAGAGCTCAGTGATTCCAGTCTCAGCAGAGTTACTGGGGGCTGGCAGCAGGGCAGGGATGGCTTTGGATGCTGGCTCCAGTTCTGCAAATGGGCTGAGGCCTTGGATGTGCCAGAGCCAGCCCTGCTGGACCCAGCCCTGCTGGACCCAGCCCTGCTGGACCCAGCCCTGCTGCATCCCTCTCAGCCCCCCAGCCCCTGGGACACACTGGACCCATCTGCAGCACCTCACCCTGGGTACATCCATCCCTTCCTGGCCAAAAGGGCTTTGAGGCACCATTTCAAATGGAGTTAGTTAGGCAGTTGTGTGCATGGGGCTTTTAAAAGTAAAATTATTTAAAATATTATATTGTACATATATTTTTTAATTTTATATATAGTACACGCTATATATCTATTGCATATTTATTTATATTATGTATTTAGAAGTCATATAAAATTAATGACACCTTAAGGAAATTAATGGGGTAATTATTATTATTATGACTGTTATTATTGCCATTATCATCATCATCCCTATTCTTTTCCCTCCTCATCATTGTCATGATCATCACCATTCCTGGTGCTTCCCTGTTGGCAGAACCTCACCCAGACGTGTTGCTGAGCCCTGGGGTGGTGAGGAGTGATCCCTCTCAGGGTCAGGGGGTGCAGGGCAGTGCTGCCTCCTGGTTTAACATCAGGATCTTTATCCACAGGGGTTGCTCCAGTGAGCCTTGTCCTTTGCCCAGCACATGGGGCAAAGAGGGAATTTTGGGGGGGAATTTTGTCAGCTCTTCCCATCTCTGCTCAGCATGGCCACTGTGGCATCACACAGTTTAAATAAAAGGAACTTTAAATTCAGTTCTCTTTTCGCTACTGATGGATGTGGACAGTGAATATCCACTGGTCCTACTTCCACGTTTGGTTACTTTTCCAGTGATTTCTTTCCCACTCACACAGCTGAGGGAGCTGGGAAAGGGGCTCAGCTTGGAGAAAAGAAGGCTCAGGGGGGACCCTGTGGCTCTGCACAAGTCCCTGCCAGGAGGGGACAGCCGGGGGTCGGGCTCTGCTCCCAGGGAACAGGGACAGGAGGAGAGGGAACGGCCCCAGGCTGGGCCAGGGGAGGTTCAGACTGGATATTAAGGACAATTGCTTCATGGAAAGGCCTGTCCAGCCCTGGCATGAGCTGTCCAGGGTAGTGGTGGAATCATTGTCGCTGAAGGGATTTAAAAGCTGTGCAGATGTGGCACTTGGTAGTGGTGGTGGTGGCCTTGGCAGTGCCGTGGGAATGGTTGGACTCAAAGATCTTAGAGGGTTTTTCCTTCCTAAGTGGTTCCATGATTCCCTGATTTTATGGCTTCAAACGATGCAAATTTGGTGCAGCTTAAACACAGAAGAGGGAAGTTCAAACAAAATAGCTCTTTAATTGAAGCTAATAAAGAGGAAATGTTTATTTTGCTCATATCTGTGTTGTGCTTTTCTTAAGCCTGAAGCTGCACCTAAATCTACTTGTGTTTCCATGTGAACATTTATTCGTATTTCTCTTTGTGCTCTGCTTCCCCAAAACACAGGCAGGGTGCAAGGGTAGGAACGTTCCTGCCTAGCAAAGCCACTTCTGTGGAGTGAAATGCAAATGTTGCTTTGTTTCCAGTAGTGCTGCAGCCCGTGGTGGTTATTGTAGTAATAACACCCAGGAGGAGAGTCACCCTTGGTCCGTACGGTGTGTAAGTTCAGCTTTAAAGCCAGCAGTGGAAAATTGGGAAGTGATGGAGAGTTTGGGGCTTGGTAGGGAGGAAATCCAAGGTGGATTTACTGCAGTCTCAGCCATCTCTGTCACCAGCCCATGGAACAGGTGACAGACACTGCCCAGGAGCCACCGAGTTGTTGTTACGATCTGAACTGCGTAGAGATATCATGGGCTGCATTTCTGTGATTTCTCCTGCTTTTCATCAGATTCTCCAGCAGGACTCTGGGAATGCCTTTGTGGAGCTGAGACAGGCTCTTCCTGGTGAAAAATACTTTTAGGAAAACGGGCCCAAGCAGTTGAAGTGGGACTTGTGGCACATCCATGGGCCCATCACTTGAGGGACTTGGAGACCCCGAGGGGAAGCTCCACCCGTGGCAGAGGAGGTGTTGGGGACAGGGGGACCGTGTCCAGGCTGGTGACACACGTGTGGCTCACGTACTCGAGCTGCTCTGGCCAGGCTTGCCCAGAGTTGCCAATCTGGACTCCACAGAGTACTTTGGAAGCTGCATCTTGGCAAGCAAGGGCTGGTGACAGATGCTCACTCTTTGTTTTTCCCGGGATAAATACGGTCAGGCTTTTGGAGGCTGTTATTATTAGCATCGGCGTTCCAGGCTTTTCAGGACAAAGTGCCTCTGCCACAGCTCCCCTCCTCAGGACAAGAGAGACATGGAGGGCTGGAGAGAAGGGAACAGAGCTGGGGAAGGGGCTGGAGCACCAGGAGAGGCTGAGGGAGCTGGGAAAGGGGCTCAGCCTGGAGAAAAAGAGGCTTAGGGGGGACCCTGTGGCTCCGCACAACTCCCTGCCAGGAGGGGACAGCCGGGGGGGTCGGGCTGTGCTCCCAGGGAACAGGGACAGGAGCAGAGGGAACGGCCTCAGGCAGGGCCAGGGGAGGTTTAGATTGGATATTGGGAAAAATTTCTTCATTGGAAGAGTGGTTAATCGTTGGAACAGACTGCCCAGGGCAGTGGTGGAGTCCCCATCACTGAAAGTGCTCAAAACCCGAGTGTTTGTGGCACTTCATGATACTCTTTATTTGTCATGGTGGTGTCCAGGCGAGGGCTGGGCTTGGTGATCTTGGAGGTCGTTTTCCAAGCTTGATGATCCCATGGTTCTCCTCTGGTTTCTCCATTGGTTCAACCCCAGATTCCAGACCGCTGGCTCTTGGGCTGCCTTCAAAGCCCCGTTCCTCCTGCTTTTTCCCAGTGGCACAGATTCCCAGGGGCCTGTAAGGTTTTAAAACATGTTCTGCGACAGCGCTGTCACCCACGGGACACACGGCGTTCCAGCTCTTCCTGCACAGCCTACCTGGCAGAGGGAAAGCCTCTTCCCACCATCCTGCAGACACAGCCTGCCTGTATCCAGCAGCTCCCCGGCCACGTGGGGCCGTGTGTGGCAGGAATAGCACTGCACATTGTGCTTTCATTAGCTGAACGTGCACGACCTATTTCTGCATCTGGCGGTGGGTGGGAGGCAGGAGCACCCTGTTTGTTCCCTCCCCTTGTTTGCCTCCCCTGGAACTGACACAGGATTGAAATAGAGCGTCTCCCTTGCCTGTGCAGGCGTTTGTTCCCTTTTGTAGGTGTTACTCTCCTCCTCCTCCTCCCCACGTGTCCCTGCCTGTGTCGTAGCACCTGCTGTGCTCTGCCACAAATGAGAGCACGACATTTTCACAGCAGGGGTGAAGTGGCTCCTGTGGGGAGCAGGGTGGATCCTGCCCGGGGGACAAGGGTACCCCGGGGTGACAGCAGGGCAGGTGATGGCAGGCATCTGGCAGGCTGAGATGGTCACGGGTGGCTGTGCTTTCAAACCTGGATTAACAGGTGAGGTTGAGTAATTAATGGCATTGTGAGGTACCGTCAGCAGCATCCAAAGGTGGTTGCTTTGGTTCCTGAAATGCTGCTGAGGTGGGGTCATTCCTGCTGGGATGCTCTTGCCTGGTGTAACACAGCACAGGAATCCCACCTGGTCACCCAGCACCTGGCTTTGGAAAGCACGAGGTCAGTGGGTGTTAATGAATATTTATCCAGCCCAGGGCAGCCCTTTCTCCTGCCAGCAGTTCTGGGGCAGGGGTGGCAGGAGGGGAGGGACAAGAGGCAGCGTTTCTCCCTTGGCTTCCTGCTGCCTTTGGGGCACAGAGGGATAGCCTGGAGCTGAGGGAACACTGAGCCTGCCACACACAGAGCCTCTGCTCTGGAGCCAGGCTGGGAGAGCTGGGGTGTCCAGCCTGGAGAGGAGAAGGCTCCAGGGAAGTCTTACAGCTCTTTCCAGTGCCTGAAGGGGCTCCAGGAGAGCTGCAGAGGGACTTGGGACCAGGGATGGAGGGACAGAACACAGGGAATGGCTTCCCACTGCCAGAGGGCAGGGCTGGATGGGAGATTAGGAAGAAATCCTTCTGTGTGTGGGTGGTGAGGCCAGAGCAGCTGTGGCTGCCCCTGGATCCCTGGCAGTGTCCAAGGCCAGGCTGGACAGCATCGGAGCAATCTGGGATAGTGGACGGTGTCCCTGCCCATGGCAGGGGGTGGAAAAAAATGATCTTTAAGGTCCCTTCCAGTCCAAACCATTCTGTGGTTCGCCGTAGAGGGAATTTCTCTTTTCCAGCTGCATCATGTGGAATGTGGACACTGATATTTAGGATATGCCAAAGGCAGGCAGACCAGAATTCCTTTTTTTGTCACAATACTCTTTGATTAAGATCATTACAGCGACTGGGAGCAGCACTGCTGGTACGAGCAAGTTGGTATTTCTGTCTCACAGGCTGCAGCTCAGTGTTCAAGCTGTCAGCCCAGATGCAATTAAAAAAAAAAAAAAAAAAAAAAAAAAAAAACTCGAACAAAAAAAAAGCAGAAAACCAAAAATGGTTTTCATCCATTGAGCCATTTTAGGGCTGTGGTTTTAAAAAGTAGATTCTAACTTGCTGGGGAGTATTTTTATGGCTATGCATCTTCATGTTGTAAGATTTTCAAGAAAAATCTCTTGTAAATCTTCTGTTTTTCTTTGTCATGTGAGAAGTGCTCGTGCCTGTCAAAGAGACCTTTAATGGGGAATTGGTACCAAACACAACTGCTCTTTGCATGCTATTTTAAGTCCAATTTAATTTGCCATTCAGAACTGCGTTTTTTTGCTTTTTTTGAATCTCTGTAAAAAGAGGGGAACAATGCAGTTCCAAGCAAATCAGCACCATTTAATGCAATGGTGACATCATGCAGGTAAATTAGAGCAGGAACTTTAGCAACTGTGAATGTGTAAGGGTGGACTCAGGGAAAAATAGGGACAGATTGGATAAATGGTAAAAGATAAGGAACATGGTGAATCCTTAAATGCTCAGAAATTGTGAGTCTGGCTTAAACCCTGCGATTTAAAAAGTAAATCCTGATTTCTTTTATGTGTGTGCTGGGGTTTTGAGCTTCTAAGTCACACTTGGTTCATATTTTCAAGCATTCCTTTACAGCTGGATGGGCCAGGCACAGGCTTTGGTTCAGGTGAGACTGTCAGGTCTCAACTCCAGGAGCTCAAGCATTGGGAAAGACACCAAACAGTCAGAGCTGATCACACAGGGCGAGCTGGAGGCACTAAATTTAGATCATTTAAAATCCTTCCCCTCTGCAGTGCTGCTGGATTGTTAACCGAGGTGAAAAAACCATGGAAGCACTTTGAGTTCCAAATTGATCGGCTCCTTTGAAATCCGAGCATAAATCCTGTGGCTTCACCTCCCTCCCACAGTCAGGCCCAAAGAGGGAGAGGAACGCTGTCATTTTCCTCCCCATCTATCCAAAGAACGGATATCAGGGATCTGCTAATGAAATATTGGCAGATCCATGCCAGGAGAAGCAACAGTAAGAGAAATCTGTGCTGGTAGACAGGGGAGTTGCAGCAGTGACTTGACACGACTGAGCCAATTCAGCCCAGAGATCTGGTTGCTATTGAGAGAAAATATTCCTGGCTCCAAGAAAGGAGGGCAAAAACCCTTTAGTGGGATGGAGTTGCACCATCTGTGACACCTGCATTCAGTGCTGGGCACGGGGGATAATAGGGAACGAGATTGTGCAGCAAAACATGCGTCATTTACCTCGGAATAAAGAGGTTTAATTTCTGAAAGGCTCTCAGCACATCTTGAAGTAAATGGGAGCCAAGGACGTTTGTCATCTGGCAGACTGAGGCACGGAACCGGACTGGATGAACCTTGGAGGGCTTGCACATGGAAATTTCCTGCCTGTCCCTGGGCTGATGGGGTGGGGAGGATTCCTGAGGGAGCCCGGCTGCCCCTGGAGTGACAGTGTGGAGCTGAAAGGTGGGTGGGGGGCCAAAATCACCACTGGGAGACATTTTTGCCCCGTTCCTCCCCACCCTGGCTGGTTGTTGTCGAGGTGTTTGAGTGGCAGCTCTCTGCTCAGGCACGTAGAGTGAGCCTGGGGGCTGGGGAGCATCCTCTGCCTGGCCCCTCTTCTCTGGGCCAGGTCCCAGTGCTTCAGGTACCAGAGCAGCTTGTGATGGGTTATCTCCTTGATACAGGCCTCTCTATTGGGGAAAAAAGGCCAGGAAACGTTTAATATTCTCAGATTTTAAAGATGCATTCAGTTGATGTGAGCCTTGGAAGTCTCCACCTTGAGCTGTGCTTTTCAGTTGCTCCCTTGCTTCCTTGAGTCTGGGTTTTCTCACAGAATCACAGAATCCATAAGGTTGGAAAGATCAGCAAGGAGGAGTGGGCCCTGGCTGGGGTTGGGTGCAGAATCAGAGCACTCCGGGATGCCTGGGTGTCGTCCCAGGGGATTCCCACCTCTTCCAAAACCCATTACACATAAGTGGGCTCTGTCATTTCTAGCAAGTTATTCCCAGACAAATAGCAGTGAAAATGTTTTATGGACTGAATCACTGTGAGTGGTTTAATTGCTTCTTTTCTACAGCATTTAATTCTTGCTTGGATAAGTCACTCCTCTGGCAAGACCTTTATGTTTTTCAGGTGAGGATGAACCCAAAGCAGAAGCCCTAAATCCATCCCATAAATTGTTTTAAACCAGGGATGAGGCAGGCTGTAGCTCTCAGGTTGCTGCTTACCACTGGAAGAGCTCTGCTTTTCCTACTTACTCAGTGAATCACAGGCTCATTCAGGCTGGAAAATCCCTCGGAGACTGTCAGGTCCAACCACTCCCCCAGCACTGCCAAGGCCCCCACTCACCCCTGTCCCCAGGTGCCACATCCATGTGGCTTTTCCATCCTTCCAGGGGTGGGGACTCCAGCACTGCACAGCCTGTGCCAGGCCTGGACAGCCCTTTGGGTGAAGGAATTTCCCCAATATCCACCCTGAGCCTCCCCTGGCCCATCCTGAGGCCGTTCCCTCTCCTCCTGTCCCTGTTCCCTGGGAGCAGAGCCCGACCCCCCTGGCTGTCCCCTCCTGTCAGGGAGTTGTGCAGAGCCACAGGGTCCCCCCTGAGCCTCCTTTTCTCCAGGCTGAGCCCCTTCCCCAGCTCCCTTCCCTTCTCTGGACTCACTCCAACCCTAAAATGTTTTTAAATATCGACAAACTTGCAAATAAACCTCTGAGAGCAGAGCCAGAGCCCTTGGAAACGGCGCCAGGGGCTGGCCGAGCTGACAGCTCCCGTTCTCACTCAGGCAGTGACAGCTTCTACCTCGCCGTGCCCAGGCTAAATTGGCTCTTTTTGAAACCACTCACATTTCTTGGGGTGCAGCGTGAGCTGTGCAGCCCTGAGCTCGGCACAGCCCATTTATCAGCTCCTGCTCAGAGGTTTTTAGCAGGGATATCATGTGGGTTTAGCAAACAGGCCGGGAGACGCCACGCGGCACCTTCCCCATTAACCTCTCCAGCGTGGCCAGCCAAGAGCCGTGGCTTTGGATTGCTGCAGGCCTGTCCTGCTGGGAGAGCAGCCTGTCCCCTGTGCTTTAAATAGACTTGGATATGCCAATCCCCAGGTTTGAGATCCAGGGTGGGAAAACAGTCTCTGCCTGCGGCATCATTCGCGGCGTCACCTCGCCAGGGTAATATCCAGGAATCCTCTAAGTGACTTTAAGATGCTGTGCTAATGCCTTTTACTTAAACAAGAGCCATGGGCACAGCTAGAGGACTGGTTTAGGACTTAATTTATGCATTACTCTGGCGTTTATCCAGTGGGTTGTCGCTCTCACCTCTCTTGCTAAGACAAAGGGTGGATATTTCACAGTGGTGGCTCATGTGAGACCCCACCTGCAGAGCTGCCTCCAGCTCTGGAGTCCCCAGCACAGGAAGGCCACGGAGCTGCTGGAGTGAGTCCAGAGGAGGCCACAAAGGTGATGGAAGTGATGTAACTCCTGTCCTGTGAGGAAAGGCTCAGGGAGACCTCAGAGCCCCTGCCAGGGCCTAAAGGGGCTCCAGGAGAGCTGGAGAGGGGCTGGGGACATGGGTGTGCAGGGACAGGACACAGGGAATGGCTTCCCACTGCCAGAGGGCAGGGCTGGATGGGATCTTGGGCAGGAATTGTCCCCTGTGAGGGTGGTGAGACCTTGGCACAGGTGCCCAGAGCAGCTGTGGCTGCCCCTGGATCCCTGGCAGTGCCCAAGGCCAGGTTGGACACTGGGGCTTGGAGCAGCCTGGGACAGTGGAAGGTGTCCCTGCCCATGGCAGGGGGTGGGATGGGGTGAGCTTTAAGGTCCCTTCCAACCCAAACCATTTTATTACTCTGAGTCTGTGTCAGTGTCTCCAGACCACTTTCCCATTCTTCAGTCAGGAAAATATCCCCACTGCATCAGCAGAAGGCTGCAGTGATGGTGACTTCTTGCATGTGACATCTCTGCCCACTGCCCCCCACTCTTCATCCCACCGTGGTCACCCTCATACTGCAGTTCACAAACTCCCATGTTCCAGCTGCATTTTCAGCAAAGACTTGATCAGTTCTGAGATTTGATCCACAGAGATTTGATCAACACTGCTTTGGGATTTTGCAGGTGGGGTTCACTAGAGGTCCAGGACCAGGACAAAGGTTTTGGTTCCTTTCTGTCCCTCCCGGGAAAAGCTCAGCCCCACTTTCCCTGCAGCCTCCATGCCCACCAGCTGCTGCTCCTGCCACTGCTCCCAGAGGAAGAATCCCTGATTTTCTGCAAATCAAACGCCTGCACATCATTTGCTGTAACTGAGGTACCTTTGAAAGAGTTTCTACAGACTGAATTTGTAATGCACATTTGGGAAGGTTTTTTTCCCACCATTATCAGCTCTAATGAAATCCCAGGTCAGTTTTAGGCAGCCTGTTATCTCTGTGATCTGGAGCTCTGCACTAATTTCCAGGAGTCTAAATCTTCCAAAGGAACTTCCTCATTTTGGGGTGGACGTGGCATTTCCCTGGCACATCCCTGGGGCTCAGGAGGAGCAAACCCCAGGCTCTTGTCCCTGGGCATCAGTCACCCCATGCACTTTTCACCCTGACTCTGATTTTAAAAGCCTTCTGTGTGGTTTGAATGTCTTCACTTTCAACTCTGTACCCCCACTGCCTTTATGGTCAGAGAGATTTCATAATTATTTCCTTTTTTTTTTTATGCACATGTGTCACTCTTGCAGTGGTACCAAATCTTTCCATCAGCAAATCATGGAATCACAGAGTGATTTGGGTTGGGAGGGACTGTAAAGCTTGTCTGGTTCCAAGCTCCAAGCTCATCTGGTTCAGATTGGACATTAAGGAAAAATTATTCACAATCAGGGTGATTAGAAATTGGAAGGGGCTGCCCAGGGAGGTGGTGGAGTCCCCACCCCTGGAGCTGTTTAAGGAAAGACTGGATGTGGCACTCAGTGATACATTTGGTTCATTGATGTACAGGACTCTGCTTTGTCCCTAGACACCATCCCTGTTGGTTAATTTGATTTAAATGAGGTTAAATAAAAACCTGCACAACGTGTTTTGCTGGACTTCCATCAAATTGCTCAACAATAGCACCACTTAAGGTGTGTACAAATATGACTTTTCCACTCTCAGAGTGAAAGTAATTTATCAACAAGTGGTCCTTGTCCCTGTACCGTGGCAAGTCTTTGTGAAATCTACTTTTTAGAGCAGGCTGTGGTTTATACAACATGTGTCTTGCCTACAAATATGCTGTATTTTTTAAATGTTAAGATGCAAAAGAATGAAAAGTGGGCGTGCATTTTGGAATAATTTTTGAAGGGGAAAGCTCTCCATTGCACAGACACTCCTTGAAATGAATAGATCTGCATTAAACGTGTTCTTGAACCTGGCGATGGACTTTGATGCCATCCATTGTGGAGGATATTTCACCAGTGGAGGGAGATGGTGGAAGGGGGAGCTGGGTGATTTATCCTTCCATCTCCACCTTTGTGTTTGCCAGCCAGCAGAGAGGGCATTGTTCCCCTTCCCTCTTTATTGGTTTTTTGGGACAGTCGGTGGTGGGAACACCCTTCAGCACACAGGAGACTGGTTTTTCTGCTGGAAGTTTTTAGTCCATGTCTCCTGAAGAGCTGTTTCCCCCGTGCTTGCTGGTGTCTGTCCCACGTGGATGCAGCAGAGCCCCTTCCCCAGCAGGATCCTGCCCTCTGCACCACACACTGCATCCAAACAGGCACAGCTCGGTTCACCCGTGGCAGTGATCAGCACCAGCCCTGGGTGTGTGTCTCTGCTTGGAGTTTGAAGCATGATTTTTGGTTTATCTGACTGAAGGGTTTCATTTTATCTCATTAGAAGTCTGAAGTGATGAGTTGGAAAATAAGACAACACAGTGCCAGTGTCTCATCGTGTCTCCATGATGGGAGATTCCTTGTCTTGGAGTGGGAGTTGATGCCCCAAGTTCTCCAGACCCTGGTGGGAGGTGCTGGGATCTCACCTGTGGTGCAGAAGGGAGGGATCCATCCATCTTCATCTCAGAGGATGGAGGCACAGACTCTGCTTGCAGCCTGGTAGGACACAGAGGATGCTTGCTAAGGCTCTGTTGGTTCAGAGCTGGGGGAGGGCAGAGCTGAGCAGGGTTTGAGGTCAGACAGTGGCACCCACGTGCTCGAGGTAGACCCTTCCCCCACTTGCTGCAAAGCCCTGTCTCTCCCTGTCTCCACTAAAAGAATGCAGAGACAACTTGGCAGAAGAGGAATTTTAAATCTTCTTCTTTTGTGTCTGTCGATATTTCCTTGGAGAGATACCTTATTTTTCAGCTGGATGAATGGCCTTTCCCAGGTGTGGCTGACACTGAGCGTGTCAGAGAGGCAGAGCTGCAGCGTGATCCGTGTGTGCCGATGTGGGTGGCACTGGGAAGGCACCTGCAGCCTGGGCAAGGCCATGGCCACCTCAAAACCTCTTGCTTTTCTGAAAACACTGAAAGCCTAAGTGTTGTTATTGTTGAATTGATGCGAGCAGCCATCTGGAATCTGGAATCACTGCGGGGCAGGGAAAAACCGGGGAGGCTGCAGCATTCCAGGCAGGCAGGATGATGGCTCCAGAGCGGGCAACCTCAGCTCAGCATTCCCTGAGCTCTGTTTTGTGTCTCAGCACTGAGGTTATTTTAATACACTTCCATGGCTGGAGCTGCTGTGATTAGCAGAGCAATTTGCAGCGCGTGCTTCAAAATTGCCAATCAGTTTGAGCCCAGAATAGACGGGAGCTGCTGCGGGATCGACGGCTGCTGCCCAAAAAAGCCTGGAATGGTTTGTAAAGTTGAGCAGGATTCCAGGTGCCTCTGTGATGTGCAGGATCCCCAAGCTCCTGCATTGCACCCCTTCCAATTGCAGAGTGGAGAACAAGCCTGTTGAGGCTCAAAGGGAACGAGGTGTTGTGGGGGTTTTGTTAAATCCCTTGGAGGTGGCTGAGTCTCCTGGTGCTGCCATGGGATGCGGAGGTCACACCCTTCCCACCTCCTTTTATCCCAGCAGCAGGGCTGCATTTAGGAGGTTTAGAGGTGAGGTTTAGAAGAGGTGCGACTTTCTCCCCTTTTAGATGATAATTGTGCACCCTGATCATCCACTAGCATTGACTTTGAGGGTGGAATCTGCTGGATTTTGCCCAGCTCGGGCCAACAGCATTTGCAGCAGCTGCTGGAGCTGGAGCACCACAGGGCACAGATGGCACCGTTCAGGCACATCCATGACACTCTTCCTCCCTGATGGTGTTTCTACTGCCGAGCCAGAGCCCGTGGGCTCCATTTTCCTTTGTATTTCCCCTCTCCTTGCTGTTTGCAGGGGTCTGGGAGGAATATCAGCCAATGTTCTGTTAGAGGGGTGGAGATTTGGGGTTGGAGAGCTCTGGGTGCCCATCCATCAAATCCATCTTTCCCTTGGAAACTGAAGTGTGCTGCCCCTTGGGCAAACTTGAGCCAGGGCCTCCACAAAGGTGGTCATCCCTTAAATCTTGGCATGTGTTTCACACAGGTGGGTGACAGAGGGGACATGAGCAAAGCACACCCAAGGGGAAAACCTCAAGGTGCGTCCTGTGTGTTATCTGGTCTTGGTTTTCCAGGGGAATTGATACAAAACCATGAATTCATCCTTCGGCTGGCATTTATTAATCTGTTTTTGACTGGGTGTTGACTTCGTTGAGATCTTACTCTTTACAGTGGGAGGCTCAGAAGTATAGCCAGAAATAAGATGGGATTTGAAGTGATTTAAAATGTTTTTTAGCTTTGCTAAAGAGAAGTTGGGTTTTTTGTTTGGTTTTACTTTTTCTTAGCAGTTCCATCACCGCTCTCAATTTATCCTGGGGTGCTTTGGAACTGACAATGAAGTGTCCTTGAGAGGCTGGGAACACACCGCTGCTGACTCCTGAGAAAGTTTTTAAAAAGCCAGATTGTTTATTTTGAGGAAAAATGACAAAACCCTTACTTTTGTGGAAAGCAAAGCCCTCAGCAGGGCTTGGCACGAGGAGGAGACAAAGAGAGGCCTGGAGCATCCAGCCACGCTGAAGTTTCCCTCCCGTCACATCAGCCCTTGCCTCGCTCCCGTTGGGAGAGCAGATTTGGATACGAGTTTTTTATTTTTACTGAAGAATTGATTTCATGGCTGCCCTAAGTGAGCCGAGCTGTGATGCATTAACTGATGTCAGGCAGGGGATGTTTACCTATTTATCTTGGCTGCGGCAGCGCCTGTAGTATTTTCTTCCTCTGTTCTCCAAGACTCATTAAACGTTACAAACACCAGCAAAGTCCTAATGAAACAATTGCATCCTCGTGGCTTGATATGCAAAGTAACACCTCCAGCAAAGGCTGATAAATGCCTGTCTTTATGATTTTTTCTTCCCACTACGTTCACATGGAGGGGAAACATATTGACTTCCTCTGCTCAGGAGCCAGCTTGGGAGAGCTGGGAGTGTTCACCTGGAGAAGGGGAGGCTCCAGGGAGGCCTTAGAGCCCCTGCCAGGGCCAAAAGGGGCTCCAGGAGAGCTGGAGAGGGACTGGGGACAAGGGATGGAGGGACAGGGCACAGGGAATAGCTTCCCAGTGCCAGAGGGCAGGGCTGGATGGGATTTTGGGAAGGAATTGTTCCCTGGCAGGGTGGGCAGGCCCTGGCACAGGGTGCCCAGAGCAGCTGTGGCTGCCCCTGGATCCCTGGCAGTGCCCAAGGCCAGGCTGGACATTGGGGCTTGGAGCAAACCTGGGACAGTGGGAGGTGTCCCTGCCATGGCAGGGGTGGAACGAGCTGATCTTTATGATCCTTTCCAACCCAAACCATGCCTTGGTTTGTGCCCTCCTGTGCCGTGCCCGATGCTGCAGGTGGGATGTTGGGGCAGATCCCTGGCAGCCCCAGGTTGTCCTGTGTCCTCTCCAAGCTCAGGGCTTCATCCCTCTTGGCTTAGGCAACTTTGGCTGCTGCATTTGTCCCTGTCTGAGCCCTGTGAGGCCGTGCCAGGAGCAGTGGGATCCTCCGGCGGCCGAGAGCCGCGGTGTTAACGCCGGGGGAGTCCCGGCCTGACTGATTGGTGTAGCAGGGTTTGAATTCTGCACTGAATATGACTAATAATCCATGACCTGGCTGTGATTATAGATGAAAGAAAGCTGATGAAGAGACCCTGCAGTGGCACAGAAAGGAATTAGCCATTGTCTAAAGCCGGGGCAGTACCGGAGCATTTGGATTTCACATCTGAGATTCACGGGTGAATAATTCAGCACTTGAAAAAATGCTTCAGCCTCAGTGTGACATCTCCACATCTTCTTTCAGTGACATCCAAGACTTTAACTAAACATTGCTTCCCAGGGAGCTGGGGCAGCTGTCCAGATATTTTTCCTCTTAAATATCAGCATTCCAGATTGTTACCTGGATACGGATGGAGATTTGGACTGATTTCTTAGGAGATGCAATCTCTCTTAATGCGGGATTTTGCCTTCAGAAATCGCCTCCGACGTTCGGTGGAACTCAAAATCTTTCCAAGTAAAATTAAGAGACGTGGCTTTAGATTGAAGTGTTGTTTCCATCTAATTGTGTGATCTGCTAAGGCCTGTGGAGTGGGGATGGGGTTGTTGGGAATTTTGAATAAATCAACCGGTTCTCAAAGACAAAATGTTGGTGGATTTCTTAAACGTGAATAGGGAAGTGGAGGAAAAGTAGGGTGTGTATAAAGCAGCCTTGGAAAATGGCTGATGTTTTCTATAGGGGCCCTGTGACCCTAAAACTAAATCCAGTGCTATTTGAGTGGAAAGGAGGAGCCATCCAGGAATGTAAGTGTTAAAGTGTTCCTACAACCTCAGCTCCGCTTCCTCCAGCGTATACATTAGTATAAGTCTTTAAATAAATGATCACATATTATTCCTCAAATAATTCATCCATTTTCTGAATTATTAGCTAAAAATGGATGGTATCTTATAATTGTCATCAATTCCAGCTCCTCATCGGGCCTAATAAGTTCTTTTCTCGGTGTGATAAGTGTTTTGATCATTTCCTTTTCCTACCTCCCCTGATTTCCCTTTATAGTCAGAAGCATTCACTCCTTCAGATGCACATCACAGGATGAGACTGGGAAGCTGTTTTACCTGTAAAACCTGTGGTCCAGCTGTGCCAGCTGTAGGAAACCACTCAGGAAAATAAACCCAAGTCAGTAAGGTACTGCATGTGTTCCCTAAGTGTGGGTCACTTTTAGGCTCACCTAGCCAGGCAGAGCCACTGCACCGAGGTGGTCTCAGGCAAAAATGATGCTGATGATGATGTATTTAAGAGCTGCTTGTGTAATTAAAGGTTTTAAAAGCAAAACAAAAGGAGCAGAAGTAACCCCAGCTTTGTGCTCTGGAGCTGAAAGCGCAGGCGTTCCTTTCCAAGCACAAGGAATATGCAGGAATTGCATGAAGTTGGAAGTTGAAAAAGGAAATCGTATGGAAGGGCCCATCTGCTATCAGTGCAGTCATTTATATGTACATAGAAAGGAAGAATCCTTATGAAACTTGGGAGTTGTTCAGGAATATTCAAAGGATCTGGCTAGAAACTTGGATGTAATGTCTGAGGGGATTTTATGATCCACATCCCTGTGGAACGTCACCTTTTCTGGGGGGATTTCTCACCATTGCCTCTTTTCTGGCAGTCTTTAGTATCTTGAAGCTGATGGCCTGGGATTTAGCACATGCATGGCCCTGCTCATGGGAGCAGGATGAGCTTTGAAGTCCCTTCCAGCCCAGACAATTTGGGATTCTGGGATTCCATGTCCCAGAGTAAGGGAATGGCAGCTCCCTAAACCAGTTCTTCTGTAAAATATGGGAGGAATGAGCCCTTCCTCCCTTTGCTCCATCTTAATTCCTTCCTGTGCCTAAGCCAAGCACTCCATTGTTTGGTTTCCTATCTGTGCTTTTTTTTTTTTTTGGTTTCCATGTGTACTTTAGAAATTAACACTTTTTATCTAACGACATGTTTGGCTAATTGCTAATAAGAGACAAACGAGATGGGTTAAAATTTCTTTTTCTCCTATAAAATTTCTAATTTGAAGATATTAGAAAAGAGAAATGTTTACCCCACTAGGGTTACTGCAGATATCCTGATGAGCTTTCACATCCTCCTCCGGCACCAGCCTAATTACCCTCCTTAGTCCAAACTTTAATATTTTACAAATTCGTACAGGAAAAAAAATTCCTCTTTTCCTCCTTTTTTTAAACCTGGTGTTCTTTTTTTAACAGGGAAAAGAAGAGAATATTTCTCATAGGGAGAGAGGCAATGGCAAAATTTAGCACTGAGGCTTTTCTTCAGCATATCCCTGTGAAATCCAACTCTTTGTGCTGTTTTGGCTCTGCATTAATCCATATCTCCAAACAAAATTCTACACACCCTTCTTCAGCTGAGTTATTTCATAATACCTAGTGTGTGAGGGACTCTGAAACATCTCTTTTCTTCATCAGCTTCTGTAATCTTAATGCACTTGACCTTGGCCTCTCCTGTTTCCTGATGAGGTTCACAGGAAGAGTTTGTTAAGCTTTTCAGACACTGGTTTATCAATGGATCCATAAATACAGCAGCAGAAAGAGACTCTGGGTAATAAGTTCATTTAAATGAAGCAATTCTGCCCATCAAGAAATCTCCATCCCAAACTATTCTTTCTTAGCTTTTGTTACTTTAGAGCAGACTGATGTATAATTAGCTTTGGAGAGTCCTCGTGTTTTTGTGAGGTTAATACCCTGCCATCCTGCTGAATTTTCAACCTTTGCAGATTTATGAGAGTTGGAGTTTTTAATCCTTCCACTCTGCTTTTCTCAGAAATCCAGGCCCTTAACATTTCTGATTTATCTAAACTTTATATCCAGAGATGGAGTGAAAACGACATGTTTGGAATGGAGTTGCTTTGAAGGAGGAAAGGCAAAAAGCAGCATCACGGGCTGTCTTTGGGCATCTTTGCTACTTAAAGAGGCTTTCCAGACAGGCAGACAGGACAAGGGGAGGTTAAACTGCCAGAGGGGAGATTCAGATTAGGAATGAAGAGGAAAAACTCCCCTGGGAGGGTGGGCAGGCCCTGGCACAGGGTGCCCAGAGCAGCTGTGGCTGCCCCTGGATCCCTGGCAGTGCCCAAGGCCAGGCTGGACATTGGGGTTTGGAGCAGCCTGGGACAGTGGGAGGTGTCCCTGCCCATGGCAGGTGGTGGGATGGGCTTTAAGGTCCTTTCCAATCCAAGCCAGTCTGTGATTCTATTAATTAGAAATGTTTTTACTTCCGGCCATCACAGCTAAACCAAAGTTTGTGTTCTTACTCGTTTTCAGGAGATTAAAATCTCCGCCTCACTTGCCAGTGCTTTTCAAAACCACACAGCTGCTGACACTAATTATTGCTTCATTTCCTTCCACTTCTATAAAATATGAGAGGATGACCAAAAAAACCCCAGTGACTCTTCCTAATCATCCTCCCTTGCTCTTAGTGGGCAGGAATTCTCTTTATGCTTTTTGTCCTCAAAATCGGGCGCACTCATTGAAACCCTCACGTGGCCCACCTGGGTTCCTGCATTTCCTCACCCTCATTATTCCCAGGGGAATATTTACCTGGCCCCACGTGCAAATTCATCCCACATTTGGTAAAAAGGGATATTTCATTCTTCCTCACTTGAATCATCAAGGTTTCCTCGGGTTCTTGATCACTGTCTGTGAGGATGTGGAGTGGAGCTTTGCTCACCCGAGGCCAACAACCTTTCTTTGTGGCCCTGGACCATCCTTTTCCCTTCTATTTTCTCAGTCTCTCTGTTCTCCATTTCCCCACGAGCTTCCCCTTCTCTCCAGTGATTCTTCCCCGACTCTTCCCTTTCTTGCTTTGCATTTTGGAGCTCTCCTCCCTGGGGTTTGGCAGCCCTGCCTTCCCTAACCCGGGACAGCATTATGCTGAAACTCTCCACATTTCAGACGTTCCCTCATGCGTTTCAGCTCCTCCAGGATTTTAATTGCCACCTTTTTCCCTTTGTGATACGCTGCTGCTCTTGATGTCTGAGAATACATTTACAGAGAAAGCTCCTTTGGTATTTAACGTGTGCTTTGTCAGGAAGGCTGTAATTTTGTTCACTTCCTCCCTTTTGCCTTAAAGTTGTTTGTGACAGGTCTTGAAACACTCACACCTTATGTCCTCCCAGAGTAAGGTCAGAAACTGTCATTTATTTGAGAGCTGGCTTTAAATAGCCTGCTCTTAATATCATATCTGGGGGTCTGCTGGAGTTGGGGCTTGGGCTCTGCAGTAATTGTTGCATCTGCTTTCAGCTGAGGAAAAGTGGAGGCTTGCTATGAATATTAACAACTCATCCATCCTTTACACCTTCTGGGAACACACCAGTTCTGAAATAGTTTCCTCTTTGCATGGTTTTTGTGTTCTCCATTTTCTCTGCAAGCTCCTTTTTTTTAAAATCAACTTATTTCCCCCTCCCAGATTTATTCCTAATTGGAGGCTTTTATCTGTATTTATACCTGAACCTGTTCTCAGCTAACGTTGGCTCTATCAGGCCTTACCTTCTTGTAGGGTTTTAGATGTCTCCCTGCTGGGATTGACCCACAAAACCCTTCTTTGTTTCCTATTTCTCCTTCTCTTGGGCTTTACTCTGGTGTACTCACCATCACTGACAGGAAGAGCCCAGGGAACTGCTGGGAGATGCAATTTCCTTGTGAGATTTTCCTGGGAAAACAGCTTTGAGACCAGAACCCTCAAGTCCAGCATCCCTTTTCTGGACTGGAGCAGCACTTCATGCTGGGAGGGTGGTTTCAGACTTTCCTTAGGAACTTCACTTTTCTGAGCCTCTCAGATCTGGAAACCTCAGGTACTCTGCATTTTTTCCTTATCCTGGGCAAAAGTCAGAAACCCTTGGCCTAGGTGGAAATGTAAATTCATGGAAACAGAGCTTTTCTCAGAGAGGTGCTGTTGGTATTAAAATACACCCTCATTTGCTGCCAAGTGAAAATTCTGAGCACTTCATCCCCCAGTTATGAAATTATAGTGAAGAAACAAGGATCAAATGGCATCCCTGGAATAAAAAGGATGAGGGAATTTCGGAATCTGGTAGGAAAACAGCATCCTTCAGCTCAGTGAACGACCAGCCTGGCATTGCTGTGGCTTCTGGTGCTGCCTCACCACAATCTCTCCACGGGAAGTTCTGTCCTGTGTCCTGCTGTGGGACTAAAGAGGAAAAAAAAAAGGGGGAAAAGAACCCAAGAAAAAACCAACCAAGCAGAAAACCACCTGGCTCTTGTCCACTGCAGAGGTCCAGCTGCCTGTGCAGCACAGGAGGAGAGGTGTGTGATGTCCTTGTTGCTGAGAGGAGCTCAGGGATGGAGCCTGGAGGGGTGAGAGAGGTGGCTCAGCATTTTGGGGAGAGCCTGGGTTCTGCTCCCAGCCAATTCCTGTCTCTGAACCCTGCTCTGAGCTTCTGCAGCAGTTGCTGAGGTCCTGCAGGGGCAGGAGACGTGGTTAGGAGGAGTGTGGTGTGTTCAGCATCCCCCATCCACAGGCAGAGCTGAATCCTCTCCTACTATTACTCCACTGACTGTAAATATCTCGGAGACATTTACATGGTATTTCTTTTTAAGTATATAATGTTTTCATTCAAAAGTATCACAATTCTTAAAAGACCTGTCAGAGGCTCTGACATGTAATTAATTTCTCTAAAGCTCTTTTTTTGAAAGATACAACTGCATATATAGAACACCTGCACTTATTCACAATTCTGCAGGAAAAAAAAGCCACAGCTTCTTCTCCTTCTTCTTCTCTTTCTTCCCCCACTTCTCCATAAAAAGATTCTCCTTCACTTTGGATACTCCCTCTCCATCCAGCCTCACGAGCTACAACACTCAGGATGTGGAAGCTGTGTGTAAATAGGAGCTGGCATGTTGGGTTTTGTCTGGGTGTGAGTGACCTTTTGTTTATTCAGCTTGAAGATGAAACACTCCTGCAACTTGAATTCCAGAGCAGCCATCACCAGCTCAGAATCTTGTCCACCTCATAGAATTCCCATGTGTGCAGCTGGGCTTTCAGTCAGGCTCTTGGGCTGTTCCTTCTTTTTTCCTGGTAGATTTTTTTCCCCTCCTCTGCCTGGGCAGAGAGTACTGAGCTCCAGGGTGTAATGGTGGTACCCAGGAAATGTGAATGAGGTGATGTTCAGTCAAAAATGGATAAATATTTGTATTTATAGATTATATAGAGATGTAGATACATAGATTTAAGTGGCCAAGCACCGGATTCTGTGGCAATCATGACCAACTCGTTTGCTTTATCCCCTGTAAGGGCATCCAGGGCATCACTGTGACCATCCCTGGTTCTGCTGGGAAATACCATGAGGCAAATCACTGCTGCTTCCCAAAGCAGAGTCTGCAGGCAGTCCTCAGGGGGAGGAAACCTCTCCAGCATAATTCCTCCTTGGGTTGGCCTCTGGGGATTCTGGCTGCACCAGTCTGGGGGGAAATGGGCATTTTCTGGCTGACAAAGAAGCAAAGCAACTTGTTGCTCTCTTTGTAGAGGGCAGCCATTGAGTGGATGCATTTTTTTGGTTGTAAAGAAGGATGGCATTTCCCCTTTTTTTTGTCTTTGTAAAATTAGGGGGAACAGGAACATGCTTAAATCCTAAAGTTTGGATGGGCTTCAGTGAACAGCAGGTCCAGCATTTATGTGACTGGAGGTGAGTGAGGGAACGTGTTCAGGGCTTTTAGCTTTGCAATTTGGGTGTTTCCTTCTCTGTTGAAGGGTTCCTTCCAAGCCTGATCATTCTGAGATTCTGTGATTCCAGGAATTTCTAGAACAAGGAATAATCTGGTGTGTTGGTTTGGAAAGACAGGTGTCTGCTAAGGAAGGCAGGAGACTCCCTGAAAAGGGAAAATATAAACCCCCTCCCTCCGAATTATAATTTTGAGATTAAGGGGCTCTCAGGCAAAGACATGGGAATAGGAATAACAGTTCTTCACCAGGAAAATTAAACTAAAAATGCAGTAGTACAAAAAAACCCACTGACAGTCAGAACACAACCTGACCCCTGTTGGTCAGGGTGTTGGGAGCAGCCCAGTCCAGCCCTCCTGCAGTGCCAGATGTGGTTCTGCTGGAGCAGAGAGGATCCTGTAGCAGGGTGCAGTTTCCTCTGAAGGTGCAGTGGTGCTGAGATGGCTCTGGTTCCTCTGGGAATGCAAACAGGCTGTGCTGGAGTTCTGAATCCCAGGTTTTATCCAGGCAGGAATGCTGGGCTCTCCCCTGGGTGCAGCATCTCCCAGTGGGATGATGGAATTTGATCAGCCCTGCAGGGAGCCTGGATGGCCCATGGACAGCAGATCCCCTGGAGGGAGGGTGGGTCCTGGAAGGGATAAAGAACACTGCCCCAGCTGGTTTAACAGCTGGTAATAGAACACACACTGCTGCTTACATCTTGCATTGCAACCTAAGACAGCTGCTTTTACTCCAAGGAACTGGTGGAGGGACATTCCACCAGGACCTTGCTCTGCCTTGGGAGCAGAGGGAGCTGGTGGGGCCTCAGCTGGAACATCATTTTCCAACCACGTTTGCCTCCACTCCAGCAACACCAACACCCATAAAACCTCTTGAGTGTCTCAGGAGGTTTTTTGAAAGAGAACAAAAGGGTCTTTCAGGTTTCTTGGCCCCCTGGGCTGAAGGGCCTGCTCGAAGGCAGCAGGAGGTTTGTGGCAGAGGGTCCATTGTGGTGCTGTGTTTGTGTTGTCCCAGAGGTGTGCACGTGGCTGCACTAACAGGTTTTGTATGGCCCTGTTAGCACTAGAAATAGGAAAATTGTCAGGAATTGTGAGGAATGGGGAATCTCCTCAGCTGTGATGCTGAGGGTTTTTAGAGGCACTTGCAGTCTTTCACCTGACATGAGCCACAGGGCTGAAAGGGCTTTCTCCAGGTCACTGAGCCCTGTGTATTGCTACCACAGCTCTGCATCCTGTCCTTCTGTCCTTTAATTTGTGCATCTTGTGCTTAAAAGTGGTTGGATTATTGTTCAGCTCCACTGCTTGCTTCCTATTGCTCCTTGCCCTCCATCTCCTTGCTGGCCAGTGACTTTCTGTGGTGCCAGCTGTGAGCTTAGCAGGCCGATGCCCTCAAGTCCATGGTGCAATCAGCAAAAGTGCTGCTGAATTCTTCCATGTGGCTGAGCGTGCTGTGCCTGTCCTTGAAGCACAGCCAGCCCCTCTGTGCTCCCATCCTCCTCCTCCTCCAGAGGCCTGGAGTTCATCCTGCCCCACGTCTTTGCCCGTCACCTTCCGTCCACCATCCTCTTCCTCCATCCACTCTGGTCCAGTCAAGTTCATCAGCTTGAAGCTGGTGCCTGATTTTCTTCCTGCCAGCTCTTCATAATAGCATGACCCCAGCCGTGCCTCTCTTCAATGGCCTGACACCATCTGAAATCTATACTCTCTCCCTTTTGTACCTCAGTCTGCACTTGACTCTTGTGTTCTGTGCTCTGCTACCCAGTGTGTTCTCTGGACACCACCTTTGTCCCCCACATCTCTCCTGGTTTAGTTTTTCTTGCCTGGGACCCAGCTGTTCCTCTCCTCTTTGTTATCCCCAGCATTCTGTTCCTTCCTGCTCTGCATCACGTCCGGCCCCTTTGTCAGCTTTTCTTTCCCAGCTGCTGCTGTTTCCCCCCGTCCCTTTTGGGGTCTCACCTTTCCTGGTCACACTGGTCCCCTTGTTCAGCAGGTCTCAGCAAACTTGAATTGTCTGTCCCATTTGTACTTCAGCTCTGTCTGACCCTGTGAGGAGATCCCCCATCTGGACCCTTCTCAGTTCTTTCCAGCTGGTTTCTGGAGCTCAGCTGTTGGGGAAGGTGATACAGGGAAACCTTATAAATATGATTGTTTAGCAGTAGGTTCGGAGAACATTGGGCCAGTGAGTGAAGTAGAAATGACGGTCACTTTTGATATGGGAAGGGATGCCAGTCCAGGGACAGGATGTTGGGCAATACCAGTGACCAGGCAGAAAAGGAGTCTGCAGGATAGCAGGAAGAAGGGATTATAGAAATTAGCATAAGGAGGTAGTGCCTTATTCAAATCTAGTAGTTCTCATAGGCTGTATGTAAATTCTATAGGATTTGTGTCTCACACCGGTTGGTCACTGTAAATAGAATATTCAACACAGCATAGGATAAAATAGACTGTAACAGGAAATTCGCTCTCTTGGAACCCTCTTGGAACCCTCTTGGAACCCTCTTGGAACCACGCCAGCAGCTGGGCTGGCAGCTGATGGCAAACGCTGGCACCCAGGACCCCTGAGAATAAAGCACGTGTTCCATGAGCAACCCCTGTCTCCTGAAGTATATCATCTAACCATCGAGAGAACGAATCAACACTCAGCTCTGCTCTCTGCGTCACTGCAGTCGAGGAAAAGAGTTGTCCCCAAGCACATCCCCCTTGTTGCTGCATTTCATTGTCTTCATTGTCTTCTCCAGCCTTTGGATCTCTTCCACCAGGAACATCCCTGGTGTGCACACACATCCCAAAAAATCCTCATACTAGGAGGTTAAAGGTCTGTAAACTCTCCCTTTGGGCCTGTTTTGCTTGCCCCCCCATCTGTTCCCTGCTCTCTCCATGAAGGTTGGACCTTGAGAATCCATCAGAATCAAGGAAAGATGGACTCCTTCCCCATGGACCAGGCTTGGAGCAACCTGGGGTAGTGGAAGTTGTCCCTGCCCGTGGCAGGGGCTGGCACTGGCTGGGCTTTAATGTCCCTTCCCACCCAAACCGTTCTGTGACACCTCAGCCCCTCCCCAGCAGCCACAGTGGCCCATGTGTGGAGCCAGCAGTGGTTCTCTGGTTTGCTGAGACCCTCTGGCTCTCCCGAGGCTGACAATATTTTATTAATATTTTCATTAATAGCTATTCTAAAAACTTAATTTATTAATACTTCTATTAATTAAGGCACATTTAACAGGCAGCAGACAGCAAGGAGGCACTGTAGCCTGTCAGTGGCAGATGCAGAGCACCTTCCACACTCAGCAGTAATCTCCTTGATGGAGAAATGACTCTGATCTCTGCTGTGGCTTTTGGAGTGTCTCCTGCTCCAACATGTCAGTGATGAAAGGCCACAGAGGGAGCTCAGGCTGTGGGGAGGGTGCTGGCAGGAGAGGGGTCTTACCACAGCAAACCGCCTGGCGTTGGAGAGCTCTGAGATGGGGATTTGCATCAAAGGAAAACTCTCGGGGTTAGTTAAATATTCCTCTAAATATGCAAAGGAACGGAGTTACTGATGCTTGTTATTCTTATCTTCCTCTCGGTGTCACAACATCTTTAAGTTGGGTGAAGGTTTCACTTACTAAGGCGGTTGTAAAGATTTCACGTTAATTAAGAGGACTCCACTGCAAATCTGAATATGAATGAAGTTTGGCTGCTGAACCCCAGGGCAGTGAGTGCTGTGGGAACAGCAGACACTGACAAATGTTGATGTGAAAAGTAAAAAGCCAAACAAAAAAAAACCCCAAACCCAGAAAAACACCTAAACCAATGCTGCAATCTAGTACCTGTTCTGTGAGAGAGGAAAAAATGTGTTTGAGTTGCCAGAAGGGCATAAAATAGATTTTGACTTGAATTTGCAGTCAAAGAAGTGAAATTCTGTCTGTCAGGAGCACTGATGAGGGTTCTCCAGTGCCACCCATGCCCGGGTTTCAGCCACATCACTGTTGCTCCTACTCCCTGTCCGTAGGCAGGTGGTGGCTTTGAAGGGTGGGGGGACCTCAGTGGAGGAAGGGAGAAGATTTGGCTGGGTCCTCATCTCAGGTTCTTTGCTCTGGTGAAGCCCCACGAAGCCCAGTCAGCCTTGACTGCTCATCACTCCCTGGAGGTGGAGCCTCACCCAGTCCTAGGGACCCATTGAGTCTTGGGGGTCTGAGGAATGAGACCTCCAAGGATGGAGCTCTCCTGGTGAACAGTGAGAACCCCCTGCCATTCCCACAAAAAACTGCTTTTTGGGGAAGTTTTTCATACCTGCCAGTGCTTGGAAGGGCAGTGGCTGATGGCGAGGGTGAGCAGCTGTCACTGCAGTGTCTGTATTTTTTTCCAGCCCCATCATAGAGTTGCTGTTGATGAGCTGGGATGAATCCTCTCCTTCACTCCTTCATCTCTCCACTGACCCATCTGGAGATGGATGGGCTTTGCCTGGCTGGACATGACCAACGTGCAATTAGTTGTTTGCACAGCAATTTTGGGTGATGTGGAGGGTCCAGCAGAGGTGCCAAGCACCTCTCCACCTCCCAAAGCAGGACTTTGGGGAAGGAAATGCTGATACGCAACATTTTCACCTTGCTGAAAATACGTGGGGCTTGGCTTTTGGAGTGGAAAAGTGACAAGCTGAGAGCCTAAATAAATTGGATTTGTCCTCTTAAGGAGGATGCAGGCAGCGTGTGAGGCTGTGTGGGGGTGTTTTATTGTTGTTATTTTTTATTCACGGTTCCTTGAGCTGATCCTGGGGATTGCACTGACTGTGGTTGTGTTTCTGGAAATGTGCAGGTTGGCCAGATGCAGTGGGGCATGGAGTGAACAGAAAGAGGTTAAATTGATGGATGACCAACAAGAGCAGGATTGTGCCTCAGAAGACCAAGAAACTATCCTGATTAATGGGGTGAAAGAAAATGGTAAGGAACTTAATTATGGTACATGAGGGAGCAGCGACAACTTGGAAGCCAACTTATTTTCCTAATCCCTTTTGTGCATTTAATATTAGCAGTTTGTGGGTATCTCTGCAGTGTGGAGCAGGGGAGTAAATGGGTGTTTTCTGCACAGGAATCATTCCAGCCATAAATCTACACCTTTTTAGGCCTTAACAAGAACTGCTTTTACCTATGCATGGCTGGAAATGTTCATGTGCACATGCAGTTTGATTTAGAGATTTTAGTTTGGTTTCTTGGGGGGAAAAAAGTCAGCCAGGACTTTGTAGGCCCTCTATCTGTTGGGAATCTTTCCCTCTCTTAGCATTATGATCCCATTAGCCAATATTAGCAAAATTTGCCAGAAGGATACTTAGTCCCTACAAACTGGGGGGAAATTAAAGATTGGGCAGGAGAAAGAAACCAGGATTAGTGGGAAGGGAAGGTTGGATTTGTGAGCTCGTTCTTGCTCTGTCCCATCACCCAGCACAGGGGATTCCCTATCCTGTAATCCCTTTTCTGCACAGACAGGTTGTGTTCCTGGGAGCCACCAGCGTGGATGGGGAAGGATCAGCCCCTTGCAGCAGCCTCCCAGAATGCCCAACTTGGTATCTATTTCATCGACTCTATATTTGCTTTCAGAATGACTAATTAGGAGTAACAGTGCTCAGCTGTCTGAAACCCTGATGGAAATAAATAAGCCTCCGAGCATTTTCTGAGGTCATTTGGACTGTAATCTCTGGCCACAGTAAATGCAGAGGGGAGGCAGAGCCTGATGCTTTCATTCTTCAATGTGTTTTATGTTTAATTTCATGGCTTTTTACATTTTGTATTGGCCCATAAATCTTGAGCTAGATAGATAGATTTTATTTATATATAAATTTGATCCTGTTAGATATCAAGGACTTGGTCCTCTGGCATATGTTCAGATCTTTCTGTCAGCTCTAAACAAGGTGCTGGAGACAAATGTTCTTGTTCTTTACCAAAACCTTGGAGCAACTCCAGCCACGTGGGTGCCCATGAGGACCCCAGAGCTCGTGCTGGTGGCAGGTGAGGCACATGCTCCCACTTGCCCCTGGGATGTAATTTGGGAGGTATCTGTCCCTGTCAGCCCATCTCCTTCCTGACTACACAGGGTAAAGCTGCAGCTGCTGGAGCTGCAAAGGGATTTTGTAGCCATGGTCCCTTTGTCTCATCCAGTGGACAACAAAATCAGTGCTGCCCTGGTCAGTAAGGAGGGGATTTTTAGGACCTCATACCACTTCCATGGAATTCAATTAAGCAGGGCTTAAAAAGTGCTTTAATTAGACATAACATTATAGAGTGCTTTAGGTTAGAAGAGACCTTAAAACCCATCCAGTGCCACCCCCTGCCATGGGCCGGGACACTTTGCACTATCCCAGGTTGCCTCCGTCCAACCTTGGACACTTCCAGAGATCCAGGGCCTGCCACAGCTTCTCTGGGCACCCTGTGCCAGGGCCTTCCCACCCTCAAAGCCAAGATTTCCTTCCCCATATCCCATCCCAGCCTCCCCTCTGTCAGTTTAAACTTTCAGTTTGAACACTGCTGTGTGGGAGTTGCTGCTGAATCCAAGGCCAGGAGCCAGCACGAAGCTCTGGAGCTGCCACCTCCCCTTGCCCATGTGCTGTTGGGTGGATGCTGAGGGAAACTGGGGAAAGTGGTTTTGCTTCTCCAGCATTTTCTGTGTGAACTGTATTGCCTTGGAGCATCAGCTGAGCACAGGCCTGATTTTAGGCTGATATGGAGCCCCAGAAAATCAGGTTTTGGCATTTGTATTTCACAAGAGTTAAGTTCACTCACACAAGTATAAACCTAAAGAAATGCCCAGGGACAGTTTATTTTATATAATAGCAGCTTTGCCTATTGAATGCAGCTTTTGAGATTGAATTTCAGTTTTCTGCCTCCCCCTTCTTTGAGTCTTACAGCATTCACAGACATTCTTCTTTTATCCTGAAATTTTCCATGCTTCCTGTCAGCTCCAAGCTGATTTTTATTTTATTTTACTTCTGAAGTGGAACTGCACTGGTTAATTTGTTTTGGTGCTTAAGGAAAAAGATACCACCTCTGCATTTCTGATCTGAAGACTGGTGGGAGGGACTCAAAAATCAGCTTTTTTATTTATTTCCTTTTTTTAACCGTTTTCAAGCAAGCCAGTCTGGCCTTTTCCAAGTCGTTCATGTTGAAGATGATGACAGGCATTGCATTGCACTTCTGGTTGGAGTTAGGGAGTCTTTGGGAAAAGGTTTAAAGTCCTGGGAGCGCTGTGAGGCGCCAGCTGCAGTTTGTGCTTTGTTCAGACTTCACTGATGGCTCCACCCCTAAGGCCCCTGTAGCACAAAACTTATGGGAGTGTTTGGGATGAAATTAGGGGGGCTTTGACCTCCTGCTTGGCACGGGCAGGCACCTCACTCCTTCCATGGCATCCTGTTCCTTTCCATCCTCCCCACCTTGGGGAGTTTTCCATCGTGCGGCTGGTACCCGTGCCAGCACAAACCTCCCCTCCCCAGGCTGCCAAGGATGCAGGAGACTCACTTTCCTCTCAGTTTGGAGTAAGAGCACTTGTGGAGGGTCGCAGCAGCCAAATAAATCCCTTTGCATGCCCCATTTAATGCCACATCCTGGTGCTCCAGTTGTGTTTTAAAGCACTTGTCCCTCCTTGGAAAGCTTCGGCTTTCGCCCCTCTGCCTTCAGTGGAGCCACCAAAAAAGGACAGACCTGAGGCATGACAAAAGCACCAGGCTCCGAGTCGGCAGAGCTCTCTGGCTGGGATGAATGCACTCACTGGAATATATTTTTTTTTAATGCAGAGATATCAGAGCGTGTTCATGGATGAAAAGACATCGTATTTAAATTTCAAGGGTCACACCGTCCGTTGAGCCAGGAGTCAGATAAAAGTACATTCATAACTTTATTCTGCCATAAAAGAAGCGCAACGAGGTAAAACTAAAAAAATCCTTAGGTTAAAAAATCCTTACATGACTAAAAAGGCATTTTTAGCGATTAGGAAAGAATGGCACACCCCACAATAATTCTAACAATAATTGCTTTAAACTCTGTGTTATCGTCTGCCTTCCCTTGGCATGGACAGTGACAAAAAGACTGCTGGGTTTTTAAAATCAGCCATCACTTCCTGACTCTGGAGCAGTAAAGCAGCTCAGGTGTGTGCAAGCTCAGACCCCGCAGGGGGGGTGCTTTGTTTCTTTAAGAATCTTATTTTCCTGTTAATTTTTTCAATGTTAATGAGAACATTTTTATTAGGCTTGTTTTGTTTTTTTAATAACATTGTGAGGTTTGAGAGGCAGTTTCCAGGTAACCGTATGGATATGAGGAGGGAAGAGCGGATGGGTTGCGTGTTTTAAACGTACTCTTGTACCTCTTCCAGCTGGCTGCAGGGAGCAGCGTGTTTGCCTTCCATGCACATCACCACGTTAACTGGATCCAGGAGGGAAGGATTGCTGGGAAGGGCTTCCCAAAGGAGCGCTTGGGAAAAGTCACCACCAAGCCCTGGGAGAAGGGGAGCGGGGTGGCCAGCGTGAGCCCTACAAGGGTGCTAACCCCTCTCTCCTTTCCTTCCTTTCCTCCATCCCCGCAGAGTCGCATGCCCTGGATGGCGACGAGAGGCCCTGCAGCGCCGCCGAGGCAGCGGCGCCGTTCCCGGCGCTGAGCGCGGCTGCCAGGGAGGGCCCCGCGTGCCACCGCGCCCCGACGGCCAAGAAGCCCTGCCTGCTGAGCCCCCCATCGCCGCTGCGCCTCACCGATGTCCCCGAGCACGCCTCGGACGACCCCTCTGCCCACGCCATCTCCCTCACGTCCTGCGTGACCAAGGGCATGAGCTCCTGGTCGCTGCCGGGCGACTGCGACAAGGCTCCTTTCACCATGATGGAGCCCGGGGGGATGTCGGCGCTGACGGGAGACTGCCTGATGCAGCCGAGCCGGACCTGTCTGGGCTGCTTTATTGAATCCAAGGACGGCATTGATGCGGAGCCGGGAATAAGCTTGAAAGTGGGGGATATAAATAGGGATTATGACACCTGTTCGGTCTCTGATATAGGGATTCACTGCATGAGCACAGGAGAAACCATGAGATATGGGGATCAACTGCTTTCAGACCAGCTTTTAAGCTTCCCTATGCATAAATCGAGGGCAGCGGACAAAAGGGATGCAGAAAAATCTGACAGTGATTCAGAGGACCCCACTCAGAAAAATTATTACGAGGGATTACTATTAGACAAATGCAATGGTGAGGAACCTTTACTAACAAATCCCAACCAGGAATGGGGCTATTTTGAATCTTTCATTAGTGAAAGTAAAATTGAGCTGCTTGACCTCTGCTCCAAAAATGAGCTTTCTGTAAATCTGTTTTCTGAGGAAGACGTGGACAATTACATGTTCGATGATGACGATTCCACCTTGGGAAGTGATGTCTGCTCCCTAAAGATTAGATATGAATCTTTCCAGGACAACGTGCGGGAGAAGACCACCACCCTACAAGAGGACGCCCAGTTCAACTTCTTCCCCAGTGTGTTCAGCAACTGCACCAAAAGGGACAGCAGGAGCACCCTGAAAAGGGGGCCCAGCGGTGCCACCGACCCTTCTCAATTCAAATCCGAGGAAGGCATCATCTGGGGGGAGGAGGAGGAGGATGGTGAGGAAGAGGACGGTGAGGAGGAGGAGGAGAAAGCTGCCTTAAATAAATCTTGCAACAGCACAGAGATGGTGCAGTACGTGGGCTCCAAGAGGAGCCACTTCTTGGACTCGGTGAATTCCACGGAGGACTCTGGGGAGTTCAGTGACGACAGCACTTGCACGGAGTCCTCCTACGACGTGCTGCGGGATATCAAGGACTGCAGCCGCTACCTGGCCCGGGACCACTCCGGCTCCTTCATCCAGCAGAACTACGGGCTGCGGGCGAAGAGGAAAGTGCGATACAGCGACGACTACCTGTACGATGTGGACTCCATCGAGAACGAGAAGATCCTGGACAAGAAGGAGTGGCTCCCGGACGGGCCCAAGGAGGAGGACGACGACGAGTGGTGCCCCAAGAAACGGCGAAAAGTCTCTCGCAAGGAGCCCCCCGTGATCATCAAGTACATCATCATTAACAGGTTTAAAGGGGAGAAGCATATGCTGGTGAAGCTCAGCAAAGTGGATGCCAACGAGACAACTGTTACTCTGAATGAGGAGCTGCTCAGCAAATACAAGAAGCTGGCCCCACTGAAGGGCTTCTGGCAGGAGAGGCAGCAGAGCCGGCTGGATTTGCTCAGATCGTCTCTCTACCACAAGCAGAATTTCTATCTTAACGGCTCAGATGCTTCGTTCCTCCCTCACCCACGGAAGCGAAAATGCAAGCTAGCAAACAGGCACCGGATTCAAAGAATTAAAGCCATCGAGCAATCAGTGAACAAGCTGGGCTCTTGCTCCTCTGATCACAAGCAGCCTTGCAGCAGTAAGGAGGATGTGGGCCTGAAAGGGCTGCCGGCGTTAGCCATCGCCACCCCCAGCTGTGCCAACGGATTACACGTCCACGACATCGCGGGCATCGCCGTGAAATGCAAACCGCAGGAGCGGGAGCACAAGGGGACAGAGCGGAAAGTGCTCCGCAGAATCAAATTCAAAAGTGAAGCCAGGTTGAAGTGCAAGAAGATCAAAGCTGCCACCAGTACGGCAGAGGACTCCCCAGCACTGGAAAACCAGGATTCTGCAGCGCGTCTGAAGGACGAAAACAGTCCCTGTGCTTCAGACAGCTCCCATCTCCCAGAGTGCCACGAGGATAAGGTTGCTAAAAATTCTCCTTTCCTACCATCCACCTCCTCTTCAGACAAGCCTCTGCCATCTGCTAATATCGCCACCAATGTACCCCTGATCCCCGGAGGGTATCTGCAGACGTTGTTAGATGCTTCGGATCTGTCGAGCAACCCCGGGATCCCGTACTTTGCCCAGCACCCCTCCGAGCAGCAGCAGCAGCAGCAGCACCCGCTCCCCAGCATCGTCCCGCCGGAAAAGCCCTTCCCGTCCCTGCAGCCGGCGCAGAGCTGCGTGCTCTCCCCACCCTCCGAGTCGGAGCTGCAGCAGTCACCCGGCCACTTGGAGATGGAGCAGGGTGGCTTTGGCAGCATGTGGCCGGCCAGCAAGGGCAGCGAGCGCCAGGACTTCCCCGGGGACATGCCGGAGGCAGCCGGAATGCCGAGCGAGTTTGCCCCGGGCGCGGATGGCCTCCCCGCCTCTGGATACACTCAAGTCAATCTGAATAGCGGCAAATTGCTATACCAAAAAAATTACATGCCGGATAGCCAACAAGTGCAGTCTGATGATTCTTATCAGTCATGTCATTTCAATAATGGAGAGGGGCGCTTTCATTTCCAACGAGGTACACTCAGTACGGATGATGGCAGGCTCATTAGTTTTGATTCAGTGGGTTCATTGTCAGTTAGTTCTAGCAATTACAGTTCTTTAAGTTTAAAGTCTTGTGAAAAGGACGGCGAGGATGATATTAATGATGATTTCTTGGCCCACTGCAGTCCCAAGCTAGTGATCCAGCAGAGCATAGATGAAATCACCCCTCTGAAGGAGTCCACGGACCTTTTAGACATTTCCAACTTCACGCCTGATAGGTTCCGCCAGTCGTCGCTTTCGGAGATGTCTCCTCCAGACACTCCCAACCTGTCCCCACAGATAGCTGGCTCCGATGCCAAGCCTCTGGGCACCCTGAAGGGCTTTCAGGAGAGCCCCCAGGCCTCCCTCAACAGCTCCGAGAAGGTCAAGTGGAACTGTGGGGTCCTGCAGACCGAGGATCAGGCAGATAATGGGTTTGCTTTAAATAATCACCAGTTCCAGTTCCATATGTTCAACGATGAAGATTCTGTCAGCCTTCTCGAAAAGAGTCCATGCTTGTCAACATTTAATGAGCCATCTGGTCAAATTAGCACCAATAGCAAAGTGTCAAAATCGAAGAGGAAAAGTTCATCCAGCAAGAATGTGGGTACAAACCAAAGCTCTTCCCAGAAAGCCACCCGGAAAAAATCACCCAAAACCAACAAAGGAACCGATAAGCCGCAAGGGAAAAACTCCAGGCAGGCGCCCAAATCCACCAGGAAAGGGAAAAATGCAGCAGGAGTCAATGGTGAGAAGGCTCTGGCTGTTGGTGGCAGGGCAGTCACTCAGCTGGGCACCGTGGCCACGGCCACCAAAGGTGTGGCCGAGGGCACTCAGCACTGCAGCCCGGCAGGGGTGAAGCTGGGCAAGCACAACGGGCTCTCTGGAGAGTGGGCACTGGGAAAAGAGGGGGGCACGGGCTGGTCGGAAGCCAGCCTGGGCAACGCCACCAGCCTCCTGGACGACGACCAGAGGGAGTTCGAGGAACCTTCCAACATCCTGTCCAACATCGCGTCGGGAATGGCCGATGTGCAGAGGTTTATGATGGCCTCCATTGAGCCCTTGTGGGGGCCCGTCGGCCACAACAGCGTTCCAGACATATTCCGGTCACCCGAGTCCAACAGCCTGAAATTGAAAACTCTTAAAATTTTGGCAGGGACATCCCAAGAGTCGAAGAAGAAGGTGAACGGTGGCTCACCAGGGGCGGCGAAGAACCACAAGTCAAACAACAAGGGCTCAAGCAAAAACAGCAAAGCCGTGACCTGCGACTCCGGTCGGCCCAACTGCTCCACCGGCTTCACCGCGGACATTCACGCTCCCTTTTTTGATAAAAACTATAGTAACCTGAGCACTTTAGGCAATAACGGGCCTACCCATAAAAAACTCTACCGTCATAAATCCAGTTCGAAATCACTGAGGGATGAGAACTGTAAAATCAAGCGGACGGACCGCGAACAGCCCCACAAGGACCCACCCGTGACAGCTGCTTTTGAGAAACTGAGGTAATGCTGCACCAAACTGGCTGGAATGCCCCTAACCTCCCTCCCACCTGCTAGGCCCGCTGTTCCTCAGTTTTTCCTTCCTGAAAGCAAAAGTTTGCATGAAAAAAAAAAGACATTCCCCTTTTACAGTTTTGGTTGGTTTTGGTTTTGGGGTTGGTTTATTTTTTTGTTTGTTTGGGTTTTTTTAATTATTATTTTTAAATGCATGAAAATACTTCTGACTTGCAAGCTACCTAAAAGAATGACCAATTTTCTGGCTTGGCTGGGGTTAAAAAAAACTAACAAGGCTACTCTTTTCTGCTGTTTGGCTTCTTCAGTTTTTAATTACTTATTTATTGGGGGAAAAACAAAAACAAAAAAACTTAAAAAAACAAAAACTACCATGATTACACGCTCTTTTTAATGATTTTGACGAGGAAAGGCTTTTTTTTTTTTTTTGGAACATTTTGTAAAAAATAAACCACAAAAAAAAAAAAAAAGAGGTTCTGCATCCAAAAGCCAAGATCTCAAAACTTAAAGGCTCTTTACTTTGCAAATGAGAACTCGTTCCTAATTGAGCTTCACGTGGCAATTTTTGAGTGCTTTCTGGCCCCCTCTGCTGTTGTGTCTCCTAACCTGCATCATCTAAAGCTGCATCTTCTCTACCCGCCCGCCTTTAGCGCGTTCGCTCCATCGTGGTGACTCCAGACGAGCTAACTAAGATGGCATCAAATGTTTGATTTTTTCCTGCAGGGAATCAGACTCCATTCTTCTTAAAGCAGAAACAGCATTTTTGGGTTTTCCTGTATTTGAAGAAGAGACTCCCTTTTCTAGAAAGACGGTTGACGTTTGGTTCTTTTCTTACCTTTTTTTTAAGTTGTTTTTTTTCTTTTTTTTTCCCCCATCAGTTCCTTTTTGAAATCTGCCTTGTGGTCTGTTGAAATGTAAGTGCTGAATTGAAGAGTTTGAAATTGTGGGAATTTTATTATTTGAAAGCAAACCTAATCTGGTATATTCTGTGAAAGACTGTTTTAAAAGTCATACTGTTGTACAGTAGTTTATGCACTATTACCCACAACAACAAAAAATTGTGCCAAACTATGAACAAGTGACTGTATTGTATATATTTTTACTTCTCTATCAACATTGGGTTGTGAGTGTTTTCTGCAGCTATGCCTTTTGGTTTTACTAGAAACATTCCAGTTGTTAAGTACTAACCACCCCCCTTCGAAAGCACCTGTAACTCACGATGAAAAACGATATCGTTCACTGATACAACTTACCAAAAGTTTTATGGACATGACTAAAAATGTGCCAAATTTACTTACCTCATTTCATGGATTCACCCTGTGGTTTAAAGCTCATAAAGGGGAAAAAAAAAAAAAAGAAAAAAAAAAGAGAAAAAAAGAAAAAAAAAGGGGGGAAAGAGTAATGAAAAAAACAACTTTGAAACCGATGCTGGGAAATGGTAACGTCCTCTCTTTGAAACCATGAGCAGAAAAACTTAATGGTGAAATGTTGAGTTTCATTATAGGAGAGAGTTGCAATGGTGGAGGAGTTCAGAAAACCACTGATGGTAAGTTTGTCAGGAACTCAAGTGTCTGCATCTAGAGACTACAGAACAGCTGCTTTTCAAGTGTCTGTTTTCTTAAAGCAAAACCTGTAGCTGAAGATCATTTGAAATGCAAAGTTACATTGCTAATTCTTTGTATCTCAGTTTTATATATTTTATAAGAACCTGGGATAAATTCCGAAATAGGTATAAAACAGAACTAATACATTTCATACATTGAGTGCTATTCACTTTTCCTTTGAATAGTTTCTTAAACATTTTCGATGCAGAGCCTGTCGGAAGCTCTCTCCCATCATAGCTTTGGTGTTTCCTCCATGTCTAACCTTGCGATGCCAATATAGTTTGAACTTTCAAAAGCAGAGTCATTCATTTAAAATACAAGTCTGAGCCTTTTCTTTGATTCAGTTCATGAAACAAATACAACCAACGGAGCTATTTGTGATCTCACCGATCAGGGCCGGATCATGACTGGACTTTATTAAGACAGCGTTAAGTATTGAATGCTAACTGTATTCTCAAAAGGCCTTATTTGTAACCCTCCTCACCACACCCTCGCCCTCCACAAGAATAACAAACCCAACAAAGATCTATTTTCCTTGTGCAACTGAGAGCCTGTGCGTTTTGCTGCTGATTTCTCATGAAAAACCTTGATATGCAAGAGCCCTGGGAGCGACTGGGAGCAGAGGGATGTGAGGCTTGGACCCCTTATGCAATAGCAGGCGGTGAGGAAGAGGAGCCCTTCGAGCAGTGGACAGATCACATTGCTGATATGGCCACAGGTATAGACGTGGTGTCACACAGAGGGCAGGACTGGGCTCAGGTTTCCTCCCAAGTCAGTTTTTTTCCACCCACACGCCAGGCAAAGCAGCAGAATTGGTTTCAGTTAATTTAGCAGAAAAGCAGAGCGGTCACTTAAAATCAAAGTGGGAATGCAGAGTGTTAGTTTAGAATCGTGTTTTCAGCTCTCACAGATCTTGGGGTGCAGCTTAGCTCGGCTCTGCGATCCCAGAGAGAACAGCTCAGTAGTTGCATTGTGTTTTATTTCACATATGAAAGGATGAACTCTGAAAAAAAAAAAGAGTAATGAAAAAAACATCCTGTAAGTTCATTTTTTCATGGAATAAATGCTGGCATTGCCCAGAGTGAGTTGCTCTGGATGAGTGGTCCTTGGTGCCCCATGGCATGCAGCGTCCCACCCCAGCTCTGGCTCCAGGAGGGAGATCCAGAAGATGCTCAGGATTTACTCTGGAGGCAAGAGCTGTGTTAGGGCTCCATCCCTGGGCTCTGGGCTGGCCTGCAGCCACCATGCTCTCCCCGCTTCCCCAGCAGCTCTCTGTCCTATTCATAGGCTCATCAGCTACTGCAAGCTCCAACCACTGCTCTGGTGTTGGCACATCCCAGTTTTTCAGCATTCCCCCCACGTGCTGCAGGAGAGGGGCTGGCAGCTCCCTTCTTCTGGATGTTCTGGCTGCTGCTCTTACAGAGACAGGTCAGGCCAGGGCTGGGATGTGGCACAGGCCTTCTTTCTGACCCAGAACTGTCATTTGAAAGCACATTTCTCCTGGCCTGCACTGTGCTCCTTATGCTTAATGTTATGAATATGGGACTGCTAATAAAACCCCTTGTACTGGACAGGATAGCAATACTTATTGCAGTTGAGGAATGTGCAATAGGGCATGAAGATCAGGCATAAAACATATCGACTGTTTTATCCATGAATACCCAGCCGGGTGTTTCAGAATGGTGGTAATCACAAATTCCAGCTGCCTTGTTGCTCTCCTTCAGTCCTTCTACCATTCCAGTTGCTGACAGCTTTGGTGGTCATCCCGTGTCCTCCAAAAATCTCTGACTGGGGAGATGTTAAAGAGCCTGGGTCCCTCACGTGTGGCACTGGCCCTTCCTGGTGTTGGAAAAGGTCATTGCTCTGCTGCCTGACCCCAAAATTCAGAAATTGCCTTGAGCCAACCATTTGCTCTCCTACCTTTTGATCTTTATAGAGTATTTGGGTGGGAAGGGACCTTTGAAGGCTATCTAGTCCAGCTCCCCTGCAAAAAGCAGGGACATCTTCTACTAGACCAGGTTGCTCAGAGCCCTGTCCTGCCTGACCTTGGATGTTTCCAGGGATGAGACAGCCACCACCTCTCTGGGCAACCTGTGCCAGCGTTTCACCACCCTCATAAAAAATTTCTTAAGTCCTTCTCGGCAGGGCTGCTTCTAAATCCCTTCATTGCCCAGCCTGTGGATCCCAGGGTTTGCCCCATGCCAGGTGCAGCACATCGTGTTTGGCCTTGTTGAACCTTATGAGGTTCCCCTGAGGTTCTCCAGCTTGTCCATGTCCCTGTGGATGTCACTGTCCCTCAGGCGTGTTAACCTCACCAACCTCACCACTCAGTTTGGTGTCATCTGCAAACCTGCTGAGGGGCTCCATCCCAGTGTCTGCATCATTGCTGAAGCTACTCCACAGTGCTGGTCCCAGTACAGACCCCCGAGGGACAGCACTCCATTGATGTCCTCCTGGACAGTGAGCTGCTGACCACTACCCTCTGGATGTGACTGTCCAACCAGTTCCATCCTTCAAATCTGTCTCTCTTCAGTTTAGAAAGGTGTTGTGGGGGACTGTGTCAAAGGCTTTGCAGAAGTCCAGAAAAAATGATACCTGGAGCCCTTCCCTTGTCCATGGATGCAGTCACTTCATCCTAGAAGGTCACTGGGCTGGCCAGGCAGGAAGCTGGCCAGCCACTGGGCTGCCCTTGGTGAAGCTGTGCTGGCTGTCCTGAGTCACCTCCCTGTCCTCCATGAGCCCCAGCAGAGTTTCTAGGAGGGCCTGGTCCATGGTGTTCCCAGGCACAGAGGGGAGGCTGACAGGGCAGTGGTTCAATGTTTTTGTTTTCCCAATCATGCAGGACTTCACCTGACTGCCAGGACTTTTCAGATACTGTGGAGAGTATCCATCAGCCAAATCCCTCTGGGCTCTGGGATGCATCTCATCAGGTTCCACAGTCTTGGGTATGTTCAGGTTCCTCAGGTGGTCACAAACTTGATTTTCTCTTACAGTGGGAGGGACTTTGCTCCTCCAGTCCCTGTCCTGTGGTTCCACCACTCAGGGGAGATGGAAAGAGAGGTTGCCTCAACCTTCTCATCCATTGTGACCAGTCTGCCAGTTGTGTCACACCTGCTTTGACCCTTCCTTTTCACGCTGACACACCTGTAGAGGCCCTTGTTATTCTTTGTCTCTTGCCACGTTCAGCTCCATCTGCACTTTGGCCTTCCTCAGCCCATCCCTGAAGAGCCTGACAGTATCCCAGGATACCTGTCCCTGCTCCTGCTGCCTGTGCATCTCCTCTTGCCCTTCAGCCCGACCAGCAGGTCACGACTCAGCCATGCCAATCTCTTGCCTTCCTCGCCCGATTTCTTACACCTGGGGATCAAGAGCTCTTGCTCTCTGTGAAAAGCATCCTGAAAGATCTGCCAGCTCTGTTCTGCTCCCTCGTCCCTGAGGGCAGTTTCCCAGGGGATCCTATTGATGAACCCATGGAAGAGCCAGCACTTCACTTTCCTAGGATTCATCTCCACGTGCCTGTCACTACCTCAAGGTTTTCACTTCCCACCTTTGCCTCATCCCTCACCATACAAGCTCTTGTTCCCCATTTGCATTTTTGTTTTTCATGGCACTGCTCACAGCTGTGGGAGCACCAGGATGTGGGTCCCACCCATCCCTGCCTGACACCCACACCCCCAGGGCTCCCTGCCCCTGCTTTGTGCTGGCTCCCACCTCAGCCCATCCTCTTGCCCAGTCCCAGTGTGACTTCCATCCTCCTCCTGCATCTTCTCATTGGGCTCCAGGAGCTCGTTTGGCTCTTGGGAGCGATGAAGCCAAGCCACACAAAAGATGTTTATTCTGCAGCATCCCTTAAAATGTCTTTTCTGCTTCATCTCTTTTCACTCCTACTCTGGTGCAGGGTGGGAGGACAGTGCCAGCAGTGCTGCTGAGCCACGGTGTCCCCGCAGTCTGGGTGACTTACAATTGGGACTGGCATTAGAAAGCAGGGACTGGCCACTTCCAAAGCTCATAAAATCCATTTGAGAGGAGAATTACCCAGGGCAGGGTGGCACTTGCTGCTCTGCCACAGGAGCACAGGAATAGGACAGATGTCCTGTAGAAAGGAATCCTGCAGCAAACCAGCAGGAGCCAACCCAGCCCATGGCCATAGATTACATTTAGAGGTTTTGTAAATAGAAAAATATCAGTGATGGGGATCCAATAAAAACCTTTGGGGTTTTTATTACAAAATAAATCTTACCAGGTTTACATCTCGCTTTTTCTTCTTTTTTTTCCTTTTTTTTTTTAGCATAGGAGGGTGGATGTTTTTGAAGAACATCTTGAGAATAATGACTTGTGGACCAGAGGTAGCCAAGTATTTTGGGAGGAGGAGGAGGAAGGGGCAGCGATAGGGCTGTCCTTGCCATGCTGTGCTGTCATGCTGAGGATGGGTTGGCTTGGAGAGGAGAAGCCAAGGCTGGCTGGTGTTTGCTTGGAGAAACCATTGCTGCACCATTTGCTCTTTAAAAAAATCAGGATTGCTGTTAATTTTTTTGGCATTATGGCCCAAACAAGCCAGGAACCAAAATAAAGATGCTTTAAGCATTGTCATCCTTTAGCTGCTGGACCATGTTCTTTCCCTCAGCTGCTGATCTAGCAAAGCACTTAGGTGGGAGCTCGCTCCCGGGGGCTCCCGTGCCCCAAGTGCTTTCCAGCCAGTGATGTCAAGTCCCAAGGAAAACTCCCTTGAACTCAGTGTAGGTGGGAAGAGGATCAGGTGCGTGGGCTTGGGTTGGTGCAGGATCAGGCCTTTACTTTTTGGACTTGGTGTGTTGGACTTTGCCTGTGCAGCTCCCAGGGGGTCCAGTGGAGGTTGCATGGTTCAAACCACTGACATCTGTTGGAGAATGTGCCTCTTTATCTCTTCAGCGTGTGAAATAATGCAAAAAAAAAAAAAAAAAGAAAAAAAGAAAAAATGTATAAAATAAACCAAGTACAATGTCTGTGGTAGAAGCAAGGCTTTTCAAATCTGTTTCTCAGGTAAACAAGTGACACTAATGACAGTGGAGTAACAGCCATCTAAGGGAATTGGGATCTGAAGCAGGAGGATTCCCTCCATCTCGCAGGACGCTTGGGTTGCCAGACACGTTTACTGAGCCTTTAAACACTTGGTGCAAAAGGAAACGAGAAATAAAATTGGTCTTTTCACTACCCTTCACTAGCTGGACAGACAGACAGACAGACGTCCATTTCTAAAGCACAAAGGGAAGACTTAAACCTAGACTAAACCACAGCCACACACAAAAGCAAGGTACCAGTGAAACTCCTTTTGTCTCTTACTCCCGGTGGGAAGCAGGGTAGAAATCCAAGGAGCTGCTCTGTTCCGCTGCCCCGGCGCCGGCCGGGCACTTCGACTGCTGCCTCCAGAGATGTGAATGTACTGCTCCTTGAGTTCCCTTCCATAGAACTAGAGGCACCTCGTTAGGAAGTTGCTCCTGTTTTATGGTGCTAAAGAAAACTTTTATTCCCCCCCTTGAGCATTTAAGAACTATTAAATGGCCCTTTTTATGAATGTAACATATCCATTTCTGTTCCACATTTTACACTGCAATTTTAACATGTTTGGAAATGATTTGCCTTTTTTCTTTTAGAATAAGCTTTATAAATATTCTGTAGAGTCAATTGAAGTATAATTCTTAAGGATCACTCTAAGACGCCTACAAAATCTTGTATATTTTTAAGTGTGCCAATTTGTAAAATATTTTGTAAGTGTATATTTTTCTTAGAAAAGTGCTGTGAAGTGTTTGTATGTGTGAGGTTTCCCTTTTTTTGCACCTTCGGGTGTTAATAAAAGGATGTATACTTAAGAGTTTCTGGTTTTAAAAACCAAAATACAAAGAAAAAAATTAAACTTTTGTTGGGAATTTTGTAATAAAAAGAAATGTTGTGAAAGAGTGTAGTGATATTGTGTAAAGGAAACTGGAAAATTTGTGAGCGCTTTGCTGTTTTATAGATCCTCTTGTAAATTATTCTTGTAATATTTTGGGTTTTGTTGTTCTTGTTGCAAAGGTTTTAAATATTTGTGACTGACTCTGTATGGTGAAAACGTCATATTGTTAACTTGCTGAGTTTTGTTATATTGTTTATGGAATAAATAAAAAAATTTAAAATCTCATTTTAAGATCATGTATGAAGAAGAAATTAAAACTGCCATTTATTGAATATTAGGAATCGTTTCTTTAACCCAATCACTGCTGTAGATGAGGATCTGTCTGGCTGCCCCTGGCAGGGCCCCAGCCTAATTGGGGGTTGCTCATTAGTGTGAAGCACATCAGGGACAGAGCTGCGGTGTGGATGGGGAAAAGTGGGAAAAAGGTTTGGATCGCTTCTGCTGTACAGTGGGGCTGCTTTTCCTTGAGAAACGGAGACTTCACCAAGTCAACACAGAGCTCAGACTTCGCCTTCCGCGGGTGCAGGGCGGGCTGGGCTTGCCCGAAGGGAGGGGAGCCTCTTCCCAGCCACTGTCCCTGGGCGGGCTCCGTGTCCCCGCAGTGTCCCGGCGGTGCCCCGGCGGCGCCCCGGCGGTGTCCCGGCGGTGTCCCGCGGTGTCCCCGCGGTGTCCCGGCAGTGTCCCGCGGTGGTCCCGCGGTGTCCCCGCGGTGTCCCGGCAGTGTCCCGCGGTGGTCCCGCGGTGTCCCCGCGGTGTCCCGGCAGTGTCCCGCGGTGGTCCCGCGGTGTCCCCGCGGTGTCCCGGCAGTGTCCCGCGGTGGTCCCGCGGTGTCCCCGCGGTGTCCCGGCAGTGTCCCGCGGTGGTCCCGCGGTGTCCCCGCGGTGTCCCGGCAGTGTCCCGCGGTGGTCCCGCGGTGTCCCCGCGGTGTCCCGGCGGTGTCCCCGCAGTGTCCCGGCACACCCAGACTGCCCTTCTCCCGGGAAGGAGCAGGTGCGTGCAGTGAAATGCCACTGGCTTCAATTTCTTTTGGAAAAGGAGTAAAGCTGAGTTTGTGGGAGCGGGCCGCGATGGTTTGATGAGAGATCTCTGGAGACGGCTCCTCTCAGGACATGTGCTTTATGTGCAGGGGTCGTGGGTGACAGAGTCTGCCATCAGCTGCCAGCCCAGCTGATGGCGTGGTCCCGAGAGGAAGAATTTCCTGTTACAGTCAGTTTTATCCCATTCCATGTTGAATATTCTATTTACAGTGACCAACCATGTTGAATATTCTATTTACAGTGACCAACCGGTGCAGACACAAATCCTACAGAATTTACATCCAGCCTATGAGAACTACTGGATTTGCATAAGGGCTCCATTCTAAACCTTAATGCTGATCTCTAAAATCCCCTCTTCTGCCTTCTCAGCAGGCCCCTTCCCTCATGGTCAGAGGGATTGCCCAATATCCTGTCTTCTGGTCCACCATACCTCACATCTCAAAAACCGCTGTCATCTCTATTTCACTGACAGCCTTGATGTTTTCAGAACCTGTTGCCAAGCAATCATATTTATGAGATTTCCCTGTATCACCTTCCCCAACAGAGTTGTTTTGAAAACAACAATTAAAAAACCACCGTTTTAAACAACAGTTTAAAAAACCCCACCAATTTAAAAAACCCAATTCCTTTCATTAGCACTTGATAGGAGCAATGAAGGAGGGGGGCATTAATTCAGGCTGGGGCATTCCCAGCCCTGCCAGCAGAAAGCAGGACATGAACACTCTGTCCAGCAACTGGATCCCTTGGCAGGGGGCTGGGAAATAATCCCCAAAAGCAGAGCTGGAAGCTTTACAAGCTGCCTGTGTTCACAGAGGGGTTTCAGATGAGTCAAATGGGGCACAGGAGGGATTTCAGAGCTTCCAGTGGTCGTGTGGATCCCAGTGCTGGGAGCCCAGAGCAGGGCAGGGCTGGAGTGGGGCCGTGGTCCAGGGAAGCCCATCAGCAGCTCAGCTTTCAGAAGGGCTGGGCTTAATCTGGCACTAGAAGCTCTCCAAGAAGTTTTATAAATAAAACACACAGAGGGCTGGGCCAGGCCCACAGACACCAAACCATCAGGTCTGTTCTATGTGGGATCAATTCTGTGACCCATGGGCTGGAAATAGTTCCAGCTCCTTCCTGCAAGTCTTGGGGAGAGACTTTTTAGCAGGTCCTGTTGCCACAGGAGTTGGTTTTAACTGACAGAAGGTAGATTCACACTAAATGTAGGGAAGAAATTTTTTACACTGAGGGTGGCGAGGCCCTGGCACAGGCTTGCCCAGAGCAGCTGTGGATGCACCATCCCTGGAAGTGTTCAAGGCCAGGTTGGATGGGTTTGGAACAAACTGGAAGGCTGCTGTTTCTCTGAGCTCTTATTGCACGTTTTCTCCATAATCAGGGTTATGTTGCTCAAAAACTCATTCTGGGGACTGTCGGAGTTCAGGGCACTCCTCTGACTGCCCTGGAGGGTTTGAGGTCCTGGCAGGGGGTCAGAGACTGCCCTGCACAGAGCCCCAGAAAGACACTGTCCTGGATCCCAGTCCATGGAAAAGCTTTCAGCTTGTGAAATGAATTACAAGTCACGAGAATGTAAGAAAAGTAGTTGTAGTAGTAGTTAAGTAATCACAGGGTGCAATGTAGAATATTGGGGTTTTTAGAAAGCGGTCAAAAGAAAAACATGGAGGATTTGGGTGTGGTTCTTGTTCTTTTTGTCCTTCTTCTTGTCCTTCTTCTTGTCACCCATTTTTCTGCTGTGGTGGCTCACAGGGATTGGTGTAGGATAGAGGTGACCTGTCTGACATTAGCAGTAGGCATTGGTGATTAATAGTAAATAAAAGATACGTAGAATGTAGTATAAAAAGTTTTGCCCACCTGTTGTGGGCTGGGAGTTGTTTCATGCCCTTGTTGAAGCAAGACCTTGGCAGGGCACAGAAAGAATTTGTAGATAAGAAATAATAAACAACCAAGAAAGAAAACCTGAAATGGCAGCTTTTGACTCTTCTTCTACTGCACCACGGGACACAGGGGAAAAAAGGGACTCTTATCTGTCAGATCTTGGGAAACAAAACCTGAGAGGGGACCTTGTTCAATCTTGTGCTTTCTTAAGTGCTGCCACAACGCCGTGCTGGCCAGTCCACGTTCGGCGTGAGTGGTACCAAAAACACAATTCAAGGAGCAGAGCCTTCATCCACCAGAGTAATGCTGCAGAAAGGACCTGTTCAATGGGGTTGTCTTTATCTACTGCATTTCTATTATAGAAAGCACATATAATTAAAACACTTGTAACTTCTGGATGAACCGTCATGCATGGCTCTGCGCAGCCCAGTGGCTTCTCCTTGTGAGTGAAGGCAGAGTCAGATTTTAATTGGGATGTCATTTAGTATCACCAGCTTCTCTGTCCTGCCAGTGGGACCTGCTGTCTCTGGGGAGAGTTTGGCTGGGGACAAACCTGCCCTGGGTGACACCAACCTTTCCTCAGTGTCTCTGGGGTTGGTTGGTGGCCTTCACCACGTCCCAAAGTAGCTACAGAATTTTGCAGACAATTCCACAGGATAGTTTAGAACACCTGCAGCACTGGCAGGCTGGAGGCCTCTAGAAGGTGTCAGGTAATGACTTAAATCGTGGATGTATTTGTGTGTCTTCATGCAAGGAAGTCAATAGGAGGGAAAATGGGAATTTCTTTGTCTGGGGTATTCACAAGTGCTTCTCTTAAATATATTTCAAACTTAAAAATATATTTAACTTCCCCGAAGTCAACACAGAGCCCAAACCTGCCCAAAATCTCAGGCATGCAGACCCCAGCAGCCACCCAAGCTGGGCCTGTCCTTTGTCCAGCAGAGTCCATCTCCTGCACAGCTGATACACTGGCAACATCCCATCCCAGAGGTTTCTTACACCTCCCAACATTCCAGGTGTGATCTGTCAGGACAGGTGCCACGTGGTTTATGTTGATAACTGCCCACAGGCTGCCCCACTCCCCAGTTTTTATGGAGTTACACCTATAGGAGTAGCTTTTGCTTGGCAGATGTACTTTGTGATGCAGCAAAAGCACTGGTTCAATAAAGCACTTAAACATACACTTTATCTTGAGCATGTTGGAGATTATATCCCTCTTTAGCAAAGCATTTAAGTATGTGCTTAATTTAAGGAATTAATTAAGGATTTTAATTGTAGACTTCAGTATGTGCTTACCTGCTTGGCTGAATGTGGGTGAGATTACTACAAGCTGAAGATTTCGACATAAAGTCAGTGACTAATTCTGTCTGAATGAAGGTGTTACATTATTCTCACACAATGCAGTTAAAATATAAATAGGAAAAAGGCAAGAGGCAGTTAACTGGATTCTTTCAGCTGAAAGCAGCATCCACTACCAAATCTGAGTTGATGAAAATCTAATATTATTAGCTAGAATCTCTAAAGTGGCATTACAGATCAATAGAAAGGAGCACCTTAGAAATGAGTCTCCAGCTCACGAGCTTTAATTATGAGAAAGGAAGGATTCAGCCAACCTCTCCCTCTCATCAGTGACAGCGACCTTGGGATGTAAGTGGCCACCAACTAATGGGCTGTGGCATCGTTTCTCCAGTCATTAGGGGATTTAAGTTGATTTGCCAAGAAAATAGAGTTGCTGCAATTGCATCACCAGCCTGTCTTTTGGACCATTTCCATAACTTTTGAACTCTGTGACAAATTTCATCTAATTGAGGAAAAAAAAAAAAAAGAAAAGGAATTCCCAAAATATCAAGCTCCAACAAGTTGAATGCAAAACAAGTGTCTGGGTTTCTGTTTCTCCAGTAGCATTTGCTGTCACTGAAGAGCCTTCCCCACCCCAGGACTGGGACAGTGTGCTGGTTTTGGGTGGGATGGAGTTCATTTTCTTGACAGTGCTAAAATGGAATGGTTTTTATCTTTTTGAGTAGTACCACAAGGTACCACGACTCCTAAATGGATTTTCTTTTAAAATTTATATATTGAGCCATCTTAAAATGCAGAAGGGGAAGTGATTGCTACCCAGAGAGACCAGCCAGCTGATACACCGACAGGGCACCCATCTGAGAGCATTTCCTGCAGAGGAATCACCCAGGGAGAGAACCCAGGCGGCCAAAATGACAGTGCAGGCTCTTATTGATCCCTTTAACAAACATAAGTGAGTTTCTGTGGAATTTTACATCTTGCACCTCTTTTTCCACAAGAAGCATAAGAGACGTTTCTTGTCTATACCTGCACGTCTTTTTCGCTACCCTCAGATTTCATTTGGAGATCTCAGACTACATGATTATGCAGTATTAGGCTTCCAACCTTTTAATGGAAATAACAATAGGGGTGAGTGGTGATAAAGGCAGTTGCAGACAGCAAATCCACTCACTGAGAGAAAAGTACTTAACGCTCTCAGGAGCGAGAGGCGTTTTACAGCTCAGGTGTGTGGCAGACGTGCCTCAACAAGGGTGGCTGGAAGCTGGGATGTGGATATCAAGGAAAACAGGGAACACGGAGCCACGCTGCCTGTTCAGCCTGGCAGTGACTGTTTGGGTGAGCTGAGTTTGCCTCTCAGCATCACCACTTCAGGGAGGTGCTCAGCATCAGGATCTCTTTGCCTGTCGCGCATCTTCTCTTCTCTGAGGGCAGAGGAAAGAGAAACCTATGGCATTTAAAGAGTGGGAATGGAAAAAATGTCCTGAGCTGTGATGCCAAGGCTGTGGTGACCAGGATCCTTCGTGGCTTGTACTGTGCAGTGTGGTGTGAGCACAGACACCTCTGTGTGCAAGGCAGGGCTGGGACTGACGTTCTCCTGTCTCAGCACAGAGAAGCAAAGCTCTGCCAGTTCTGAGCTGTAGAAGGTACATGACCTGCAGATGAGTCAATCTAATTTTATCCTGTAGTGAGCACTGGCACACCTGTATAATGAATAGCACATTATCACATCTTTGCTTGACTATCTCAATATAATATATTAATATAGTCTTCATAGCCTTTGGTTATCCTGTTATTTAATCTTTAATGTATTTGGAGCAACTGGCTGGTGAGATGCGGCCCTCTTTATCCTTCTAAGGACAACAATAGCAGGAATAAATGTTAAACTAAAGGAAGGAATGAAAGAAAAAAATAGCAGCTCTATTTGTGCTACGTTGAGATGCAATTCTTGGCAGCCCCAGAGAGTCAACAGTCTGGTATTTATCACGACAAAACGCAGAAATGTCTGATGATTACATGAAGGGAAATAAAGAGACTGAGCATAAACTGCAGTCTGAGAGATAAGGGCACATTTTTACTGCAGGCAGCTGCTAAAACAGGGCTATGTGACACCAGCCCCTGCTGCAGCAGAGGAGGGGACACAGGCCAGGGCAGGGACAGGGGCAGAGCTGCAGCCAGGATTAAACAGGGCAGTTTAATACTGAGGGGGAGAACTAGGCAGCCTGCTTAATCGCATTATTTACCACCAGGAGGATTATTTTTAAGGAATGTATCCCTCCTTCATCTCCCATTGGATAACACTGAAAAATGTTGGCATTGGCTGTAGAGACTGTTTAGGATCTTCCTTGCTGAAATGAGCCCCTGGTGTGGTGTTCAGTGAGGGGAACCTGTCCAGCAGTGCCCAGAGTTGTCCCTGTGCCCAGAGGGATTTAGCATCACCCCAAGTCCCTTGAGAACATGGTCTGGATCCCGGGCTTGGGGCACCCGCTCTGCCCTGGTTCTGTTCCAAGGTGGGTGCCTGGCAGGACCCCTCTGCAATGCTTCCAGTCTCTGCTGGGGCTAAGACACCAAGATGATGGAAACCAAGAGCTGAAAAGTCACTCCTTACTGAACCCAAGAGCTCCACGGAGCTCCTGGTGTGAGTGAGACAGTCACTGCACAGCTCTGGCCAAGGTTTGACATAGGGTTGGGATTTGAGAACAGAAAGGTGCAGACCTCTCAATTATTGCCAAGTGTGTGAAGTCTGCAATCCTACAGGGAACATGCTGAGGTGCAGACTCGTGTTGGTTAAGGAGAACAGTGGCTGGGTGGCCAAGCTGGGAGCAATCACCAGTTTAATTTTAGGGCTACAGTCATGAATTAAGTTATGATTCCAGCACAAAAAAGGATCTGTGCTATTGCCTGAACTGCCCTGGACATGACACAGACCACGTTCTTGGTTGAAGGATGAAGGATGTTGCTGAAATTCATTATTCTGTACAGAGGGACAGAAGCTCCTGGGTTTTAGCAGTGGTGGAAGTCCTTCTTTTCCCTGGCATGAGCACAGAGCAAAGTAACACATGATCCCTGTGGTTTGGCTTCATTTCATCTTTTTGCAGCATGGCATATTTGATGCAGGACTCAAAGGAATGATGAATTGCACTCTAAGAACAATTCAGTGAACACAGGTGAACATGCTGTATATGATACAGATCATAGGGTCTTTGTAGGGTTAACAAAGGGTTGTACCGTGAATCTCTGTGTGGAAAACTCTTCTGATGGATATTTTCCTCATCCTTTCTGCCCCAAATAAAACCACCAGTTTTTTAGGATCAGTTGTCTCCTCTTGTAGAGATGAGGACATTGCCAAGTTCCCCCAGCAGCCTCCAAGGATGGAGCAGACCCTGTCACTCAACAGTACCAAAGGTATCAGAAGCAATTAAAGAAAAATGAGAGGTGATTTGAAGAATGTAATGGTCATTCATCTAGCTGGGGAAAAAAAAAAGGATTTTATCACTGAAATATTAGAAAGATTAGTATTTATACTCTGAAAAGTATTATGCCACCGCAAATGATTTAATTTTAGATCAAGAAAACAACAATATAGCAAATCAATGCAAGAGGCTAAGGCTGCTCCAAGTGGGCAGGGAGAGACTTTCTGACTCCAGTCTTGGCCCAAAGGAAGAAGCCAGGTATCTCCCTGGCCCCCATACCTGCTTTTCCACAGCAATTTTGCCTCCCAGCATATCATGGCCAGCTCCTTTTGTAGACATTTCTCCAGCTCCTGTTGGATGTTCACCCTTCATAGTTCTCATGTGTCCTGTCCTGTTGAGGCAGATGAGCTCACTGCAGGGTAAATTTAAACGAGGATGGTGATCTCCAGGTCCAGGAGATAGAAAATCAAAGATGTGTAACAAAACAAGGTGTTTTTGAGGGAGAAGCTGAAAATTGCCGTAGCCTGTAATTGTCTCTGCTCATGCTTTGGTGGCTGCTCTTGGACAGGCAGTTTTGTCACTCTGCTCAGTTTCTCGTGGCTCTAACAAGGGACAAGGAGCTCCACTGATCTTTGAAAAGCCTTCAGTAAGTGCCACGTTTTTCTTTCATGTTCTAGATGTCCCTGCTACAGCCCGCATACATCAAACCCTGTCCGTAAAGGAGTAATTAAATGGCACTGCTAAAGGGATGTCATAGGATGGGTCTGATTACAGCTCACCCAGAAATGTCTTCCCAAGTCTCAGGCTCTTTGACGTGATTCTCCCCCTTTCTCTGAATTTCTTCCAGCATTAATTTCAGCCAGTCCTGGGATTATTTGAAAAAGGGCCTTGGGGGACTTGTTCAAAGGCACTGCCACCACGGATGACTTTGCTTTCTGAACTGAAGCGTATCACTCCTATCTGTCTGGACATATGAGCTGCTCAGCACTGCTTCATTAGGCAAGTTATTTTTAAATTCCCAGAAAGAGCAAAACATTGAGAGAGGAATTAGCATTTGTGTTGAAACAGCTGCCAAACAGAACAGGCAGAAGGCACTCCGGGTCCCCCCTGCTATCCCTGGGATGAACCAGGCACCAGTACCCAGTCACTGACACACTCTCAGACTGCACAGGAGACGTCAGAAATCACGCCACAAGACAAGGATTGGTAAGTGACCATTAGAACTCTGTTCTGGATGTAAGTAAGAAGGTGACCATCAACACTGAATAAGAAAAAAATCTTGGAAATCTCTCTCTTCCTCCAGCCCCATTCTGCGTTTCCCACTTTTTCTTTCCCAAATTTTCACTTAAGGATTTTAACTCCATTCTGGTTTCTCCACACAAATGAATGAAGCAATAAATCCTGCCCAGAGTCTTTGCTTCCCCTAAACAACAAGACCCAGTGGGCAGCTGACACTTTCCAAATGCCAAGGACTGCAATAAAGCTGATGCTGCTTGATTGTATTCTCGCTCTGTAATGGGTTTAAGTTTCCCAGTGGCTGATGGTGCTCTTACATGCCAGAGTTACAGCAAAAGGCTTAGCAATGAATTGTCTGAGGCACATTTTGGTGGCTGTTTGCAAACACTGACTGCCCTGTGGTTGGTGCTGCTGAGGGCAGCCAGGATTCACACCAATAATGTTAATAATGCAAAAAAAAAAAAAAAAAAAAAGTGTTGAATATGGGAATGGGGGATAGGTTAGGTAAAAATAGCCTTTTAACCCCTCTGGGAGCACACAGGCAGCCCAGCCAAGGCAGTGTGCAGGTTGTGCTGCCTGGTTCATCTCTCCCTTCGCCCCTGCCTGCAGCCACAGGGTTTCTGTATTTATCCAGAACAAATCTAGCAGGAGCTGTTCTCATAACCTGCTCCCAATTCCTGCCTAATGAAGGCCACCGGATTCCTCTGAATTAATGCTGGTTCAAACCAGTGTTTCCTTCGGAAAAAGAAAATTATCTCATTTATTATTTCCAGTGATTCTTCAGTGACAGGCACTCTGCCACAGCCGGCAAATTGTGTGTGGATTGTTCCAGTGGACAGCTTTCTCCAGTCCTAAAAATACACAGCCACCTGTATTGATGTCCAGCTACCAAACATCCCTCTGCCAGATAAATCATGGAATCACAGAATGGTTTGGGTTGGAAGGGACCATAAAGATCATCCCATTCCACCCTCTGCCAGGGCAGGGACACCTTCCACCATCCCAGGTTGCTTCAAGCCCCATCCAACCTGGCCCTGAACAATTCCAGTGATGGAGCAGCCACAGCCTCTCAGGCTGTGCCATGGCCTCACCAACCTTTAGGGTTAAATCTGTCATGTACCTTCCCAGACACTGCATCTACAATGTCCCTTCACCTCTTATTTCTTAGTAAACTGTGCTCCTTGGGTGCTTTCTCACCAAGGTATGTTTTCCAGCCCTCAAGGAAGACTTCCTGGAGCCCACACAGAGGTAATAAAACCTCACTTGTCTTCCTTGGTGCCTCGCTTTGTGGTTCCTTGGAAGCATTAGCTCCCCTTGGCAGAGCATCTCATTAGGAGCTCATCTTCAGCTGATTATTCCTCTTCTGAGTCACTGCTTTCCCTGACTTTGTCACCCACCCCTTAGTCCAGCTGCTGCTCTATTCTTAGGCTAACGACTTTACATTTGGTAGCACGAAAAACATGTTGTTTATTTAAACTCAGCTCATTAAGTGATCCAGATTAGGTTTGGTATTGGCGACCTGCCCCAACTTCTGTGCAGCTGCAGCTCACCAGTAATGATTTGGCATTTTTTCGCAGGTCAGTGATCACACGTTAAGTGGTGTGGGGTCAAGATCCAGCAGGAAGGGAGCTCTGCCGTGTTCAGTGTTCTGCTTACAATTACACTTGGAGACCTATCAGTTAGTTTTCAGTCCAATTAATATCTCTCATATTGACACACCATTCCTCTCTCTCAATCAAAGTACAGTGAAAGACAAGATCTGGTCTCTTACTGGCTGAAGGTTTCTTCTAATAGCTCTACTACTGTAAACTATGATATTAAGGAAAATATCTGGTTAACAGGACAAAGCCTACCTTTCATAATGTTACAGTATACCCTTGAAATTATTTATTGCCTTATTATTTAAGTTTGTTATTCTTTCTTAGGTATCCTTGATAACAGAATGCCCAGGAATATCTCCCATTAACCCTTAAGGAGACAAATGGCTGGAACAGATCTCCAGTGGCCTCTTCCCTGGCAGTTGTTCCCTGGGAGGGGCCAGGTGCCCTCCCCTGTTTCCCACCTGTGCCCAGGGCCAGGGCCCCACCCCAGCCACGCTCCGCGGGGCAGAGTCCCTGCTTTTGCCCAGTGCTGGGCAAACCTTTGGATCTGAGCTGTCACATCCAGCGGCCTGGCTCTCTGCCCCACCCGCTGTCACCGGGATGTCCCCAAGCCCCACCCGCCTGTTTGGCCTTCCCAGCTCTGTCCTGTGAGAGCTCAGCACGGCTGGGTGGGAGCACCAAACCCGGGGGCTCGGCAGCACCCAGGAGACTCGGTGTGCTGGAAACAGGAAAAAGGGGAAGAGCTTCAAGTGTTGTATTGCTGAGAAGTGTTCACCAGCACAGGGCTGGGACTGTCCCTTTGGGGACTGTCCTTTTGGGGACTGTCCATTTGGAGACTGTCCATTTGGGAACTGTCCATTTGGGACTGTCCTTTTGGGGACTGTCCTTTTGGGACTGTCCTTTTGGGACTGTCCTTTTGGGAACAGTCCGTTTGGGACTGTCCCTTTGGGGACTGTCCCTTTGGGAACTGTCCATTTGGGACTGTCCATTTGGGACTGTCCATTTGGGAACAGTCCATTTGGGACTGTCCCTTTGGGACTGTCCCTTTGGGACTGTCCCTTTCCCTGCAGCCCCTTGCCCCCGAGCCCTTTCTCAGTGTCCCCATCTGCTGCTGTGTTTGTGCTGCTGCTTGCAGGGGAGGCCATGGAGCAGGGCCTGCGGGACTGCTGCAGATCCATCCGCATCGGGAAAATCCTGATCCAGAGCGACGAGGAGACGCAGCGAGCCAAGGTGTACTACGCCAAGTTCCCCCCAGACATCTACAGGAGGAAAGTGCTGCTCATGTACCCGATCCTGAGTGAGTGTCTGCCCCCAGCACGGACAGCCAGGCCCCTCTGAGCGCTGAGGGCCTGCACTCAAAGAAAATTGCCACATTTCAGGGGCTTTGGTTGGGTTTTCTGCTTGGTTTAGGTGACAGAGGAGGGAATTGATCAGGCTGTGCCAGGACACACGTTACTCAGCTGCACCAGTGTGAATGCAGAGCAAATCGTTTGGGTATGGCTGCTTTTGGGAGAAAGGCTGAGATTAAGACTTGATGTAAATTCAATGTTTTACGTTTTGCCATGAGAAAAGACTCAAACAGTGTTTTTCTCACACTACTAAAGGATGGTTTTTGACTAATGTTATAATCCTAGAAGCAAATCACTTTAAAATTAAATAAAGTTAAATCTAGCCAAAAAGAAGTTTATCTGGTAAGCACGGTAAGGAGTTCGTCAAGATGAGGTAACTTTTCAAGTCTAGGATTTTATTCTGTCCTACCTATGGAGCTTTTAATTTCCATTTGACTATTTTAGATGAGCTTTCTTGCCTAGGGTTTTAACAAAAGCCACCAACTTCTGTGCTTAAAACCTGGCAGAGTTTGCTTTTTCCGAATAGAGATGAAGTTCCTTCATCAGGAGACAAGTTTTCTTGAATTAACACCTGCAGAGGTGAAAGGACAAAATCATCATTCAATTGCACATGGATATTCCTGGACAGCCTGGGACAATTTAGTCAACCAGAAGGAAAAATAAAACCTCACTTTTCCCCACTTGACTTTGGTTAGTTCTGGCCTGAACAGGGCTCAGGTGCAGTGACAAAGCACTCTGGTGACATGAACAAGCACCTCCATGTTGGGGTTCTATAAATTGCCACACTTTGTTTTAACTACTTCATCTTCTGTAGCCTGAATTTTTTAGGTGTAACTGGATTTATAGCACCTAACTAGGTACTGACAGTAAACAGCAGAGAAATCATTTGGGATTAAGTGAATTTAGCAGAAGTTCACACATCTTCCATTTATCACACACTTTGGATGTAACTTTCTGTCAGAAGCTACAGAAAGACAATTTTAAAAAGTAAACAGCAGCCCAGTTTTAAGCCCAGGTAGCTGGAGAAAATCAGAATTCTTGGATTTACACCACCCAGCTGGCTTTATCTGCCTGCTCAACTCCTGGCTCTGCCTCTACTTTGAGTATACAAGAATCTGAGTTTGGTGGGTCTTTTATTTTTAATTTTTTTTTTGCTCAGGTTTAGAAGCTCCTTAGAGATTCAGATTTCCTCACCTCACTGCATTTGGATTATTACTTAGCTATACTGTGAATAAGTTATTTTAATATCTTTGTAAAAAAAAATAAACCAACATTTTTTTCATCTATCACTGCATACCTAATAAGCAGTTTTTAAAACCCTGGGGAATTTAAAGCAAATTTATTTACCCTCATTGAAGGAAATGACATTAAACTTACCATGGAAAAGTGTTGCAATTCTCTTTTGCTACACATACAGTGGCAAATTGAAAACACTTTAGTAGGAATTACACCATGTTTTTGTTGTAGATTTTGGATTTTTCCTTATACTGGAAAGCTGCCTATGCAAATATATTTCCCCCTACAAGCTTTTTGAAATATGCTGCTACACCGATCCTAATTTTGTCAAAGCTATGGGCCTGATATTTCCGGGTCTGAGAGATTTTAGCCTGCTAGCAGCTGCTGACTTTTTCCCTAGGAAAAGTTCTCAAGAAAGCTTCTTCTCAAAAGAATCTTGGCAAACAACTATCCTTTCTCAAAACAATCTTCCTCCAGGTGGTGTTTTGCTTTTCTGGTTCTCAAAACATTTTAGCTGTTTCTCTAGTTTAACCAATGGAATTAGAGAGGTGTTGTTCCTATTCACCAATCATGTTAAGCCTGTATCAGAACACCTTATAAAAGTAGTAAAAATTAGACAATAAAAGCTTTTTTCTATGCTCTTTGCCTTCTAAAATATTTAGTCTCATCCTTTTTTCCTGTCCTACAACGACAGTCAAAGCTGTTAAGGAGATGTGTGTGCACAGGTCATTAATTGTTATTAATGTCAAGTGGATACTGAAATCCATTAAGTGGTTTTGAAAAAATCAGAGCTTATTTTGTACCTGATCGACTCTGTGAGGGCATTTGCAAATAAACCCACCAAATCACACCAAGGGAGAGACTTTTCCTCAGCTGTGTGGGAGAGACCTTTCCTCAGCTGTGTGCCCGGGACCTCAGCTCCAAGCTTTTACCGCTAAGGGAGGTGTGAACCAGCAGGGTCCCGCTGCCATCTCTGCTCCTCACAGGTGTTCATCTCCCAGCAAACTGGCAAATGTCTGCCTCAAGGGTCAGAGCTCACCCACAGACGTGAAGAAGGTTTTATTCCTCTGTTGCTTTGCCATTTGATGATTTTAAAGACTTTTGCTAAGGTTAATCAAGTAAATGTTTTTTGTTGAGGGGGAAAGAGACAAACAAAATGATGTGTCACATGTCAGGAGGCTGTTCCAGGAGCATAAACCATCATCTTATCCCTCCATCCAAACAGAATATGCTCCACCTCCCATTTGCTCAATAATCCCTAATATTTTGCTGCTTAGGTTACTGGTGTCTAAACAAAGGCACTTTTATCGTGCTCTGACCTTGCCTGGTATCCAGAAAAGGTGGGGAGAAAAGGCAGGATTTCATGTGTGATCAGCCTGTGGCAGTCCCCTCACCTCTGATTTCCTTTGAGGTGACACTGAGGAATGTCCTGCTGCTGTGCTAATTGCCAATACTCACACTGGTGGCTGTCTTATCAGTTGTGGGCACAAGGCTTCCTATGATAAACTGATGGTGTACCCATCACCTGCTCCCTGAATTATCCACATTTGACAATGGAATAGATTTTTTTGCCAACTTCAAAGGTGCCTGTCAAATATAAAGGTGTGCCTACACACTCAGCCACGGGGAGTGTGGGGGATGCAGTTTCTCCAGCAACTAGAATTTTTAGGGGTTGGAGCACTGCCTTCGTAAGACATCCATTTGTCGTGGGTCAGGAGCAAGACAACTTTTCCCAATGACAAATATTTTGGTGCATTAAAACCACAAAATTGCTTTACATTAAATTTACATGACATTAAATTTACTTTTCTTAGTTTTGGGGTTTTGTGTTTGTTTTTTTTTTTTTAATTTTACTCACATTTAGCAGTCAAAGCAGAGCTGTTAGGTTACCGTTTGACCCTGCAGTAAATCTGACTGTAATTTCAGCAATGATGCAAAAGACTGGTCTGATCTAAACTCACTCTCCCAACCCCAATTTCCTTTTAAAAACACAAAAGGAGAACATTCTACAAGAAAGTTTGATGCTGTATTAGGTATCACCTCTCCATCACTTGAGCTATGTGCTGTATCAAGCACAACCTGCAGCTGTAATGGACTCAATTGCTTCATGTACTGGTTATTTGAACAAAAATATAGTTGGGAACCTACACCTGCTCCAGATGAAAGTGGGACTTGTTCCTGCTCCCCATTACTAAGGATTTTGGCATCTTCCTTTCCTAGTCACAGGCTGTGGCAAATAAAACTGATGAGAAATATGCCCTGTACCTGTTCCTTCCCTGTTCTCTCCCAGATGCTGTGGCTGCTTTTGAGTTCTCAAGTCTGACAGGGGAAATTTGAAGTGTGAATATATAAAAACACTTCATTTACATCAGAAGTTGTACATGTATTGTTGAGTAGAAATTCGTTTGCACAACCTTTAAATGCAGCACCCCCCTCAACTTGACAGTGCTATTTTTATAATGAACCATCAAAAGGAAAAACAAAGGTGTCTCGTGGGCTTCCTGAAATGGTGTAAATTCTAAGGATTATGGTTTTCTCTGTGTATCAGATATTATGAAGATTACTTCCTTGCAAGACCTGTGCAATATATCACGTTTTGGGCATTAAAATGGAATCTTTCAAAACTCAGCCACCCTTGATAATTATAGTGGTGAGGGGGAAAACTGCAGAACTGCCTACCCCTACATAACATGGAAAGTCTGGCATTCAATTAATTAAGGTTCACATTGGACAACAGGAGTATCTTAGTTTTCATAGGGCATGCCAACTGTATGTAGTACACAACACCATGTGAGAGGGGAAACCCTGCCATAGTTAGAGGGGAAGGAATGCCCATGGTTAGAAGGGCGAGGAGGGTGAATATCCCCATCAACAGACACCACCACTGCCAATATTTATTTGGTTTTTTGCCACTTTTAGCCACCATCGGCCTGGCACGGAGTCACCTCTGCCCAGCGCGCACACACCTGAGGTGACATGAAACGGCCACACACTTAGGGAACGGCGCAGACACGGACCCTCCTGCTGCGCCACACCACGAGCGGGCACCACTGATCGCCGGCCCCTCCACATTCCCTAGGGGCTGTGAGCTGAGGAGTAGCCATAGCATCCCCGCCCCACCCTGCCCCACCCTCAGCCTTTGCCCCGCACCAAAATGGCGGCGGGCCCTGAGGGCCGGGGCCGCGCGCGCTGGGCGGGGCTGCCCCCCCGGGCCGCGCCTGCGCGGGGCCGCGCGCGCCTCCACTTCCGGCTGCCGGCGGCCGCTTCCGGCCCCCCGTTCCTTGGTAACAATGGAGCAGAAAATGGCCGCCTGAGCGGGCAGGAGGCGGCGCGGCGGCGGAGCGGCACGGGCGGAGCGCGGACAGCCGGCACCCAGCCCAGAGCGGCGCGGGCAGCGGCGCACCCACAGCCGGGCGGGCGGCGGCGGGCGACGGCGGGCGGTGAGCACTAGGGCGGGGGCGGGCTCTCAAAATGGCCCGGGGAAGGGAGAGGCCCAGGCTCGGGGGAGGCGGCGGCGGCCTCCACCCGGGGCGGGCGCGGGGCCCCTCAGTCCCCGTTCGGGGGTGGCGGGACGGCTCGGCGGGGCGCGGGAGGCTCCATCCGCAGTCCCGTGAGGGAGCGGGGGGCGGTGATGGCGGTCCGAGCGCGGGTGTGCCCGGATGGGCCGCGCTCCGTCACCCCGGGGATTCTCCTGGCGGGGCCTCTCGCCGCGACCCTGATCCTCCCTTGAGGGCTGGAGCTGGGTTTGCGCTGTCCCCGGGGAGGGCAGGCGGGCCCGGCACCCTCCGGGTGTCCGGCTGGGCTGGGGGAGGAATTGGAACAAGCTCCTTCTGGGAGGGGTGGAGGGAGGGGGGTGGTTATAGCTGCTATCCTGGGCCTCGTCCGCGGTTCAGTGCCTGAAGGAATCGCAGCTTTTCAGGGCCGTATTTTTAGGCCGTGCTTTCCGTGAGTTGAGGCAAGAGCAACTCTTCCTATCCCGCTGTGTAAGGCCGTGGATCAGCTTGTGACCTGTTCAGACCTGTGGTGTTTGCTGTTCCTGTGCTGAGTTTCTCCCCAGTTAATCACGTCATCTTTGCTCTGTCACCTTAGTTTCCTGTGCAAGTTTTTCCCTACCCGTTTTAAAGCTGTTTGTTGGCATTTAAGGTTTCTGTTTCTCTGTTTCAAAACCCCTGTCAAGTCCAGCTGTATGTATGTATTTATCTGAGTGATCTGCTTTAACTGAGAAGCAATATCAGGTTGTGTATAACAGAGTGTATATATATATATATATATATATATATGTCGTGGTTTGACATTGTTTGCCAAACCTTCTCTACTAATTGTTCTAGGTTAATAATTTTTCCATCTGAGATCATGACCAAACAGAAGTATAGTGATGATTAAGGCTTGTTTATAAGATTTGTTATGTGTCTTGATTTTAGTGTGTACTAGAAGCCTGAGAAGAGGTTTCATAGCAAAACCCTGTAATTTTTTTAATAATAGTAGTATTATTTTGCTGTTTCTCAGGAAGGTGGAGCCTTGATACAGAGAAGCTCCTAAACAAGAATTCAAACTTGATAATATCCAATAGGATCATCACGCATCACATTTATTTTCCTGTCCGTATTGACAGTTTTGAGTAATTTCAACTTGAAAATAGTTGTCAAATGCTCAAAAGTACTTTTGACACTAATTTGTCCCTGAATTTTAATTGCAGCAACTTGTCAAGTCTTTCTAAAACAAATAGTTGGCTGCTTCTTGGGCAGTTAATTATTTTAATTGAGAGTCAGATATTTAGTTTTGTTGTAGTGGTCATCTAGCACTTAAACTGACTGTGTTCCCTCTACAGGTTTACCATTTTGGAATTAAAATAATGATAGCTTGGAATTATGTCCTGGGAAGGGAAAACACACCGCACATAAAATTAAGGGTTTCTTGTTTTGTTAGACCACTAAGGCACAACAACTGCAGTCTTCCCTTCATCAGCAGCTCTGACTGAGTAAATGTTTGTCGCTGAAATAACCACACACCAGAATTTTTCAAGCCTGTAGTGATTGCCATCTGTATCATATTTATTTTCTATATTACTGAATTCCTGGACAAGAGCGTTCCACGTGTCTCTCCAATATGTGTATTTGGGTTTTTTTTAGAGGAATGGATAGTGTGATCCTTAGATGGAAATGTTTTCAAAACACCTCTATATCAATATACCTGCCTTGCTTGTTCCTTTATTCCTCTTCCATGTGGGAATGTATCAAAATAAATCCCTTGATCCTAGTAGAATGATTCCAGTTGCAGTGGAGGTGTTGTACTTTTTTTTTAAACAATCACAGCATAATATAACGTTATGACTCCATATACTTGAGTCTAAAAATTACATTTAAGTCCAGCCTAATGTAGCTTAACACATTACTGGAGTGTCCTAAATTCTTTTTTTTTTCTAGAGAACTTCAGTTTCCATGTGTTGAAACACTTGAATCCAGACATGATTATTGGGTGTTTATCCAAGGTTTTGTGGTTTAATCTCAGTCTTGGTGAAAATTTATCAGCTGCTGAGCTTGCAAAAATTATTTGTGAAGGGATAAAACCAAATGTGAACATTTCCGTCTTCAAGATACTTTTATGAGAATCTGCTTCTCAAAACCAAAACTTCTAAAGAGCTTACCAGTGTCATAACTTAGTCAGGAGCTTTGTGTGCTGAGTAGGAATAGCCAGGAGCATCCCAGGGACTGGTTTGCCTTTGCACAGGTTCTGGCTGCAGGTAAGATCATAAACACAAGCCTGTGTCTCCTTCAGACTGCTCAGGTTTGTATTAATGAGGTACTTGTTAGGAGCTTTTGGCTGCTGTGCAGTGTTGAGGCTCAGCTTTTGACTCTGGGAGGTCTGCAGGGTTGGATTCTCCTAAAACCACCTGATGATTATGGAACATAGGAAAAGCCAGCACACATTTTATCTTAGTACAGTAATTTAAAATCTTCCTGTCCTCAGAGCACTCTGGGTTTTGATGTGCAAGGTGTATGTTCACGTAGTCCTGTTAAAATGCTGGAGCTTCCCTGCCTTGGGATGGCATTAGAAATGGAATTCTCATGGTACAGATGCCTATTTAAATTCAAATAAGTGTGCTTTCGTTTTATTTCCCACTTCTGTGTTGGGCACCGGATATCAACAAGAACAGGAACGCACGTATTGGAATTCCTCTGTGGTTGTGATTGTGGTGATTCTCTGGTTGTTGCCCTTTTACTGTTAGCAGTGCCTGCATTGACAGCAAGATTCAGCAGTGAATTTAAAGATGGGGTTTTCTTTTTTAGTTGAAAGTCAGTGAGTGTTGATTGGCTTAGTGCTTTCACTAACCACAGCTTGTGTTTCTTCAGGAATCAAAACTCTACTTGTCCTGTTCTAGTGCTGTCTCTCAGGGTCAACACTGGTTACTTGTGTACAGCTGCTTCTTTTGAGTTCAGAGAGGGCCTTCTGCTGCTGACCCAGCAGAAAGCTCATTTCTGGGCAAAAGGAGCATCATTTCATGAGCCTGCAGTGCTGGAAACTTGCTGCACTTCATATACACCAAGCTTTCTCTTCTGTGCTGTCTGGGTTTGGTGGCAAAGGCAGCGTTATCTTAATTTTATTTTCCACTTGTATGTGAAAAGTGTTATTTTAGTAAGTGCAGATGATAAAAGGCAAAGCCCAGCATTTTGGCAGTTGTTAGCACATTTTATTTTCAGAGCTCCATCTTGGTTCCACATGCTCTCAGTGTTCTGGAATTGCTAAGCTCTGCCCTGGTTTCCTCACTTCTTTCTGATTTATCAGTTGTTAGTTTCTCTTCTTTATCTCAACAGTTCGTTCAGCTGAAGTGTTTTTCCTCTCTGGTTTGTTGTGTTTTGTTTTTTTTTATTCTGTGGAACTTTCTGCCATTCTGATGCAAAAGTATTCATTTGCTTTCTATTGTTTGAAATGTATGTTCAGAGTGACATCTTGTTTGAGGGCCTTTGCTTTGAAACTCACTGGGGTAGTGAAAAAGCTGAATCGATGTTTAACACTCCTTGTTAAAGTGGCATTTAAATTTTACAGCACTTTTCATAGAACACTTCCATAAAACACAAAACTTTCTTCCAGCTTTCCAAGAGTGGTGCATGTTTCATGATAATTTTTGAGTTAAAGATACAGAGTTCTTGATTTTAAAACTTGTGTTAGGTTTATTAAAAATCTGATAAGAACCTAAATCTGCTGTTCATCCCAGTGGAAATAAAAAGCCAGAATAGCAGGGGAAAAAAATCCCAAAATTCATGATGCTACTTTGAAAACTAGAAAAGTTTGTTCCTTTTTACTATTTCTAAGATGCAGATGAGTGTATTGGACCTGTGGTACCAAAGCCTTCAATGTGATCACAAAAGGAAACTTGTGCACCTGCACAAAAAGAGAAAGCCAAACAAACTTGACATAATGAAGCTCCATGCATAATGCAAATAGATGACTTTCATTTCCCTGTCTTAGGGTGCCTTTTCCCTTTAATGATGGGATTCACTGACAGTTGTTGCTTCTGGTTTTGAGCTTGCAGTCTTGAGTGATGAAATATTTAAGATGAAAATGTAGTTTCTGTTATGTCTTATTTCCACCTAGTTTTGAGTGTTGAGAAATTGGATACTGACTGGCATGGAAACAGTTTTTTAACTTTGAGTTCTTCTAGGAAAATGAGGTGGGGTGGGTTGGATGAGTGCTGTGTGTGAAGTGGGTTCTGTTTGTGTCTGAAGGAGCCGGGGTAAGAGGACTGCCTGTTCTGACTGCTGTTCCTGTGTCATTTGAGACATGGAATTGCAGCGAGGGCTGGCTGGGGCCGTGCTGCCATGGCACGTCAGAGCTGCTGAAGTCACAGTTCGTGGAAAGCACTTGGACACGCAGCTGTGCCGTGCTTCTCTTGAGCTGAAGTGTCTTTGAGGCATGTTCACTGCAAGCTGGGCAGGGAAAATAGCCTCTAACGACCCAAAGCAAACAAATCTGTTTCTGGCTTCCGTCCTGAGTCACTCCTTTAGTCCAAGGGTTTGAGCAGTTCTGCAGACTGCAAGTAAGCAAGGTGCTCTACCGGTTGAAGCAGCTAATTAAGATGAGGGTATGAATCATAAATGAGAAGTTTGCCTTCTGCTGAGGACATCTCTGGAACACCCACACTGCCATCCTCTTTTTTGTTTATCCAGAGGTATTAACTGTGTTGCTGGGACGTGAGGTAACTCAGGAAACATTCCTGCCATACAGGGCACGAGAGCTTCTCAGGTGAGCTTGAAATACCAGTAGCACTGACATGGGGGAGTTCTAGAGGATCTTCTGCTGCACACCTGACTCATGGGCAGCTGAGTTGTTTCTTCAGTTTAATTAAATTCCATGCCTTGTCCTGTTAAAATTGGAGGCTTGCCCCATAAATCTAATGAAGATTTTAATTTTAAGGTATCACTTTTTCATTTAACCCTTCCAGTGAGTGATTTCAGGGTTTGTCAGATTTTTTAAGTTCTGCCTAGTTGGTTTAATGAGAGTCCTAATGTTTTATGGGATTTCTTTTAAATATAAAAAAACCCAGGAATGCAGGCTACGATAGTGTCTTGGTGTCCAGTACAGATAACTAATGTCAGGAAATACTGCACATTATTGAAGGAGGAAGAACTAGAGATTTATTACTGCACATTATGGTCCATTAGTAATTTTTCTGGGAAGAATCCTGTAGTCCACAAGTGCTATGCAATATGGAGATAGGCTGTGTCACTGTTGGAGGTAAATGGGTGACACACATGTTATCCATGCTTGCTGTCCCAGTAGATTTGAGGCGGTAGCACGTTCCTGACTGGATCTAGTTTATACACAACCTGGCATGAAAGAAAACAAAGTATTTCTTACGCTGTAAGAATGATATCTTTGCATTATTGAGGGCATATCCAGTACTCCTAAATTGTCCCTATCCAAAAAAACATAGTATTACTTCCTCTTGAATAAAAGAATGTAACAAACAATAGCTTTTGTGGGCTTACTGCAGTCTGGAGCAGCAGTGGGGAGACAGGCAGTCATTTGTACTTGGAAATCTCTGAGGTTGTTGAAGCGTAACTGCAGGGAAGGTACTTTTCTGATTTGTGGCAGGATGGGAACATCAATTAAGAATTCACTGTAGTTATTCTGTCTGGATATTCAGCTGCTGAAGATATGTTTGGTTTTTTTTTTTTAAGGAGAAAATATCACATCCTATCTCTGGTTCTCTTGCTTTGTGCAATCTTTAGGTGGTCACCTCCTCACTTCCGCATGAAGAGATTTTCCTATCTGGGTATCTCAGCTGAAGTTTGCAATAACCAGCAGATCTGAACTTCCTCCTTGTCTTTGTGACCTTCCCCACCCGATGTCAACTCAGTGCTGACAAGGAAGGACACTAAAGGAGGAAATTCTGAATCTTTTAGCTTGGATAAGAACAAAGTCTTACACTAGAGAAAAAGAAAAGCAGAGTTGAACTATACCTGCTTATTAGATAACTAAATGTTGGTTATTTTGTTGTAAACTAATAGTACACTTGTTGGTTTTCCCTCATCAGGCTTCCCTGTATTACTGGCTTCCTTTAGCCAGTCCTAATTGTCTGCAGGGTGTGAGCTGAGAGGGCATCCTGAGGGGCAGATTTTCAAGTTATTTGTGCCTCTCTGTGCAGGGCCATGGTAACTCCCACCGTGGAAATCCTGCTGTCCAGCCAGATGGGCTCTGTGGAGCTATGCTGAGGCAGGAGCAGCCTAAACATTCCAGTAAGTTCAGTCTGGCCATGGAGAGCTCTGCAGCGGGCTGGGAGGTGAGGCTTATGTTGGACAATGTGCACAATGAGCTGAGTGCACAGGGAAGAGAGAAAGTAGCAGAAGCCTTGGGGTAGAAACCCTGGTTTTCATTTGCTGGTTTTAATATCAGAGCTCTGGTTTGAAGAATATCATCCCATTTGCTGTCAGCAATCACGTAGGGATAATATGTTGTTGCTGTGTTTCTGTGCCATCTGTATTTCCATCAGTGTAAACATCCCATAGAATTCACAGCATTTCTGGGATCCTAAAATCAGGATACGGGGGACTGGTGTAATCTGTTAGTAGCTTGCAATAGGAAAATACAGCAGTTTGTCACTAGCAGAAATAGTCTTCATGTAAATAAAATTCTTCATTCAAGATCCTAGCTCTGAGGCTTTTTTCTTAGCAGTAAACTATTCAGCCTTGACCATTAGCTGATTTTATGGTTTGAGAGGGAAGATAAGAGGTGATGGAGAAGAAAATAGGAGCAAACCTGGAAATAAGTAGTACTGACTTATTCCAAGTATTTCCTAAAGAATCACCTATTGAAGTGTACATCAGTGTGTTGGTAAAGAAGAGATTTTTACATTTTTTCCTCCTCATTTGACTTGTTTTGACTCTCCCTTTTTCCCTGACCAGGAATGGTGCCCCTTCATTTTCTGAAATGGAGTAGGCATATATCTTTGAATCACATAGGCATTAGATAGCCAAGGTGCCTGCAAGCACTGGAATTTTCAGTTAAAAGGAAGGTAGTAAATAAGTAGTAAACAAATGCTATGTTTTGTATGTGTAGTGCATCTTTCTTTTTGTTGAAGCTGTTGAAGAATTAGTCTAGTGCTTACCAAAGTGTTCATATTGCCATCTTTCTGAAGATATTCCACTTGTTTCCAAGTCAGTAAATCCCATGGCAGTCATTTGGGGTAAAATATTTTAGAAAACTTGGTGCTGCTCCTGTCCCTTAGCATCTTATTAATTGTCTTTATTTTCTTATTCTTGTTGTTGATTTTGTGTCATTGTTATCGCAAAAAAACGGAATGCTGGTTAGAGTTTGGTGTGTATTCCCAAAGAACTGATGCATCTTTCAAGGTTTTAGTTTGAATGGAAGTCTGTCATTCTACTTGAGACTTCAATTCAGATATTACCAGGAAGAGTGAGAACTGCTTTTAAAAGTATCTTCTCCAGCACGTCTTTAAGTAATGCTACTTGGAATAATAATTCTGCTCCAGAAAGCTTGACTGAAAAAAAAGTTGACTGAAGTTGTGTTCTCATTAGAAATACATGCCTGGCATGTGAAGGGCACGGAGATTTCCTTAGTGTGCCCGGTCAGAGCTGAACACACCTGCAGGAACTATTGCTCAACTGTCCTGTGAATGGGGTGATTTATCGATGTTTAACAGCACGTCACAGAACACAACACGGTCACATGCCAGTCTGCAGTCTTTAGATTGCACCAGGGATTTAGAAATGCAGAGAAAGCTGATAGGCTCCCATCTGACTCAGGAGTGACCCTGGTAATTGCTGCTGCTTCCTGATTCCTGAAAAAAAGGGTGTAATTGCTTTGATAAAATGGCAGAACTTCAAAGAACCAAACAGCACCAGTAGCCCTGAGTGGCAATAAGTTAATATCATTAGCTTAAAATCAAGTTCTGCTGCATCAGAACTGAACACAAAGAGGGGCAGAACAGCAGTTTCGTAATTTGCAAGTCTGCAATAATGGGATGTCCTATCCTGTGGAATTTTTCTGGTGCTACACCCTGAGGTCATCGGTGCACTTTAATTTTCATCATAGCAGCTGAAATAAAGTGCCCGTGGAGATCAGGCAGTGCTGCTCTTCTGGAGAAGCACTAATGTAAACTGTGGGCAGTCTTGACTTGACAGCTGTGCTGACAAACCGAAAAAAGATGCTTTTTGCACTAGACAGATGTCTAAGTGTTGGAAATTTTCCAGTGAGCAGAAAAGCTTTTTTCTTCCAGTATTTCCATGTCACATGAAGTATGGTTTAAATGAGAGGAATGTTTTCTGATGGGGAGTGTTACTGCAGAGCTTTTTAGCATGCAGAGAATTAGCTTCTTAATCACCTCTCTGAGTAACTAGATTCTACCAGTTGTACAGGAAAATTCTTGGTGCTGTGAATAGTAAGGCAGAGTGATCAAGGAAACTGGTTATTTATCTTCATTTGATGTATTTGAATGGCACAGCCAATGCCAGAATGTCTCCTGCATTTGCATGTGTTCCTTATAATATTTATCAGATACAGACACGGCATTCATCGATTATTTTCCTTGAAAGAGAGACATTGGCAAGTATTCCATCCAAATGGAAAACAGTATGAGAAGGTTGTATTTTAAAATATGCAGCCTAGAAGACAGCTCTTTAAAGCAGTGGTGTATGTGGTATATGCTGGAGTTTTGTCTTGGAATTTTACTCATCAACATCAGTAGTGCAGTAAAAGCTGAAACTTGAAAGCAAATTCCTCTCTTGATGTAAAACAATAAAGTTGATTTTACGAACTCCTTTTGTTTTTTGAGGGAATGGAACCATTCCTCTTCTTTTGTGCACAGCGTTCCACAGCATCTTCTTTGAGTTCTTCATAACCACTTGATTCTGTTAAAATTCACTTGTATGGTGAAGAGTGTGTTTCTGTAGCAGGCAGGAAAAAGCAAGGAACATATAATCCTGTGCGCAGAGAGCATGATCAAGGGTGGCTTATGCCTTCTACTACACTTCTGTAAGGCTGCTTGGAGAGGCAGTTGTGATATTAGGAATATTTTATGCAAAAAGCAGATAATCATGGACACCTACTATGTGAATGCAAAGATGGGCTAAGGCGTAGGGCAGATGATATTCTGTGTTCAACTTGCTGCTTTGTTGAGTATTGGGTAATGATTGCCATCAGTTCTGTTTGTACTTCTTGAGGAGGTTCATGCTTTGTTTCTGATCCCTGTGTTGATGAACCTGGTCTTAACTGAAGCTTCATTAGCAAACTGCTTTAACCTGTACTTCACTCTCCATTGCAAAGGTGCCTAAATTCCATGCTGTATTTCACTGCTCTTGATGAAGGCTTTGTTCTCTCCTTTTTTTAGGTACTCTTCTACTCATCAAGATGGAAAGCTCAGATTCTAGTGATAAAGGAAGTATTGATCAATCAGAAGCGCAACGTCAGAGCCAGCTGGATCGGTTAGATCGAGAAGAAGCTTTCTATCAGTTTGTGAACAACCTGAGTGAAGAGGACTACAGGCTTATGAGAGATAACAATTTGCTAGGAACACCAGGTAGGTAACGCTTCCTTATGTCCATCCTGCTAGAGTTGCTTGTAGGCAATTTGTGTCATTTTCTGTTCTCCTGAAGCCCTTTCACCTGTCTGTGCTGCAGCCGTGTTCCGTAGTAGGAAGTAGCTTCTTGCTAATTTGTGCACATTTAAATTCAAGTGGTCCCTTGACTTGCAGAGACGTAGGATGCTGTGGATTCATCAGATACAAAAGTCTGGTGTTTGCACAACTTGGCAGGAACTCCCAGATTTGACCCAGTTCCAGTTATGAACCCTTAGATGGACATAAAATCTCCTTTAAGCGTATTTGTGCAGATTTTGTGCTGGTGAGGTTAGGAGTCTGTAACCAGGATAAGTAGTCTGGTATGAGATTCTGCATGGGCATTTTGATGTCAGCTCTCAATCAGCTTGTTAAATTTCCTCTTTATAGGTTGATAACTAATTCAAACCATGACTCAAGTAATTTAAGCCTTTTCCTGCTTATGGAAGTGTTAACCACAAATATTTCACTCTGGACACCCTAATGGGTGTAGGATGACAAAAATTGCTGCTCAGTTGTAGAGGTTACAGAACCAGAGAGCACAGCTCTCTTGAATAGGATGGAACTGTTGGATATTTCAGCTTCAGGAAAACTCACTTGGGACAACAGTGCTAAAGTGTCTGAACTTCCCCTTAGCAATGTGCTTGGCAGTGCCATGATGGCAGGATTTAATTAGACAGAATGCAAGCAGTGGCTTGTACCTTCTTTAGAAGCTTTTGATAATGCTTGGCATACATATATGATTTGGAAATATTTTTGGAAAATTTTGCTTATTTTCTAAGGTGAAATTACTGAAGAAGAGTTGCTGAGAAGGCTACACCAAGTTAAAGAAGGTCCGCCACAGCAAAACAGTGATGAGAATAGAGGTATATACAGTATTTGTGAAAACTCTTAACTTTAGCACCCCGTACGGACCTTAACTTGAGTGCAGGAGTGGAACAAGTTAAGCCTAGGCAGGTGCAAGGTGAGCTTTGTTTTGAAACTCAGTGAACCTTATGTCTGATATCTGCTGCAGAGGTCAGTTTGGGACAGATTTCATTCATAACACATCTCTTACTTCTATCAAAATAAAGTTTAATTTAGGTTTATATCCTTTTTATTTCAGTTTTTTTTAAGATTGCCTTTCTGTCTGCTCCCTTCTGGGATGCTTTTTGGTGATCTGTCTTTTTTAATTCACCATTCCTCCCTTGCAAAGGTGCTGCATTGCTTTTGTTGTCACCCTTCTGTAGAGATTGGTGGGGGATGCTCGGAGCTGACCACTGGGGTTCCTTCTTCAGTGAGGCAGATTTGCTGTAAAGCTCTGCAGGTTAAGGCTCAGGACAGACTTAATTCTCGGTTTCACGGTCGATAGATCCCGTAATTGTTCGGAAAGGAAAACACAGAATATTGATGTGTTATGACACCTGACATGTGACTTTCCATTTACTTATGATAGAAAATACATGTTCTTTTGATTACTTGTTTGCTCTGTGATGGCTGCAGCCTATCTGTCCATATTAGAGCAATGTCCACTCCTGCTCCCTTAGAAGAGCTCTGGTAGTTACAGAATTGTCACACTGCCTGTGAAACCACAGTAGCACTTGGTAGGATTCAGCACTTCTAAATTGTCACTTGTTAAGCTAAGCAATTATGTTCTTGGAAAAGATGGCTCCAAAATTAGCTCAGTACTCTAATTTTGGTAGTTCCCTGTCTTTTTTCACAGGTGCAGATTCCGCAGAAGATGTTTCAAATGGAGATTCTATAATAGACTGGCTTAATTCAGTCCGACAGACTGGAAATACAACACGAAGTGGGCAGCGAGGAAACCAGTCCTGGAGAGCAGTGAGCCGGACTAATCCAAATAGTGGAGACTTCAGATTCAGTTTGGAAATAAATGTCAACCGTAATAATGGGAACACGAATCCAGAAACTGAGAATGAGCCATCTGTAGAGCCTTCCAATGGGGAGGATTTGGAAAACAGCCAAAGTGACTCTGAAATTCCAAGGTCTGAATCACCATCTGTAAGGCAGCCTGGATCAGAAAGGAGCAGTGCGGAGGAGCTGACGGCTGAGGAGGCTTCCCCTCCTAGAGGGCAGAGGAGAGCCAGGAGTAGGAGTCCAGAGCAGCGGCGGACGCGGGCTAGGACTGATAGAAGTAGGTCACCTATTAATGCAGTGAGTGAGGCCCCTCGCAGGTCTCATCACAACACATCATCTCAAACACTTGACCACTCCTCAGCGAGTGAGGCTGAGGGCAGCTCTAGAACCAGGCAGCACGTGACGTTAAGGCAGCACACAGTAGGGACTGAAGTGCCAAGTGAAAATGCAGTTCTGTTTTCCCCTCCTGAAACGAGGCCTGCTCCTCAAGCAGCAGGTTCTTCAGAAACCACCGGCACCAGTGAGTCCACGGCTCCTGGGCAGAGGCCTCCCACCATAGTGCTTGACCTCCAGGTGAGAAGAGTTCGCCCGGGCGAGTACCGGCAGCGGGACAGCATAGCCAACAGGACCCGGTCCCGGTCCCAGACCCCCAACAACACGGTCACCTACGAGAGCGAGCGCGGAGGCTTCCGGCGCACGTTCTCCCGCTCGGAGCGGGCTGGAGTGAGAACTTACGTCAGCACCATTAGGATTCCCATCCGTAGGATCTTAAACACAGGCCTGAGCGAGACCACGTCGGTCGCCATCCAGACGATGCTGAGGCAGATCATGACAGGCTTCGGGGAGCTCAGCTATTTCATGTACAGTGATAGCGATGCAGATCCCAGTGGGCCAGCTCCCAATCAGAACGTGGAGACCTCTGAGCCGCAGAGCGGAGGCGGGGGCACCTCGGGCAGTGAGAATGCAGATGTTAGCTCAGGGGAGGTGTACGAGGGTGGGCACGAGGCTAGTTCAACATCTGGTGCCAGGCGAGAAGGCCGGAATGCGAGGGGATCGGTCACTTTTGAAGAAAGTGGTTCTCTACCATTCCTTAGCCTTGCACAATTTTTCCTACTTAACGAAGATGACGATGACCAACCAAGAGGACTCACCAAAGAACAAATTGACAACCTAGCCATGAGGAATTTTGGTGAGAGCGACGCTCTGAAAACCTGCAGCGTGTGCATCACAGAGTACACGGAGGGCAACAAGCTCCGCAAGCTGCCGTGCTCGCACGAGTACCACGTGCACTGCATCGACCGCTGGCTGTCGGAGAACTCCACCTGCCCCATCTGCCGCAGAGCAGTCTTAGCTTCTGGGAACAGAGAGAGCATTGTCTAAAGGAGAGCCGAGTCGATGGCCAGGCAGCCGGTGTGATAGTGATGGGCAAAGAAGTCACTTCCTTTATGGCCACTTTTTGAGTGGTACCTCAATGTATAGTAATGACTTGGAGTGAATCTTCCCTCATTGAAGCATTTTCTCTGGATTCAAGCTTTGGGAATTGGAAAATTTCTTTAATTAGGTTTTTCAAGTTCTAGTCGGTTTGGGTGTTCAATTTCACTTGTCCAAAGACATCTCCCCACTTTAAAATATTTTTTTTCTTTGTGAAGAGTATTAAGTTCTTTCTCCCGCCCAGCCCTTGCCATCCCAGTCCAATAAACAGTTTGTCCTCAAGATTGTGCTTCTGAGGAGTTCTTTGAGAAGTTATCCCAGCTCAGTGCCCATGAGTCATAGAGGAATTTTTGCAAGAAATCCAACTCTCTGAAAAAATAATTTAATTGCACATTTGAACATACTTTTAATTTTCCTCCTGGGTTAATATTGGACATGTCTGTGTAAATAACACTAATGTTAGCCCTTTCCCCATCACTATGGCACGCTGTAGGATGAGCTGTTAGCGTAATTGGGATATTTATCTTGTTGTGGAAATATAAGAATTGCCTATGCTTGTTTAAATAAAGGAAAAAAAAATCTGTTTTAAAATTGTAAAGCTTTTTTGTAGAAGCTCAGTACTTTTCCAATGCACTGTTGTACTAACGCATTAAGAATTAAAATTGTACCATGCTTAGAAATCAAGAATGCTTTTCATACAGACCCCACCACACAGAGAGCAAACTGAACATGAGAGAGCTGCTTTTGTGACTGTGTACCTGTCAAGAGCAGTGCATATCTGTACTATTTATGTTAACAGCTACTGTAACATAAAAACAGTTGGATTAGACATTTAATTGCATTTTAAAACCAGAAATTAAATGTTATAATTGCAGTGTTTTGGCTCAGTAATGCCACCAGGAAAAAAAAACAAGATAAAAATTAGAAACTGTTTTAATGGCTGGTTATTTCTTGGTATGGTTGCAGCTATGGAATGATACAAACCTGTGTGTACTGGCTTGTTCACTGAGCTTTGTGCCCAATTTTTCTATCAGCTTTTGCACTCAATTTTTGAGGCGACGTTGTAACTTCAGCAAACAAGTATGGACAGGTTAGTTTTTAATTCTTTGTGAGCTTCAACTGTATTGGTAACCTCTGGATGTGTTGGGTGGTCTGGTGTTGGTCGCCTGTGGTGCAAGTGCCACAGGGAATAACTGGAAAGCACATCATTAATATTGGGTTACATTTAAAAATGACTGCACTGAAATCTGTAGCAGATTCTTTAGAATAACAGTAAAAACCCAACAAGTTCTTTATATTCCTATTGGACAGAATGAAAATGAATTTACTTTTAAAATTATGCACATGACGTGTTGCAATTGAAAATTGGCGCATGTACCTCAACTCTCATCAGTGTGTGTGTGGGGAAACATCCTTCACCCTCAGTAACCCCTTCTTTGTTTTATTCTCTAAGGTTTTGGGTTTTTCCTGGCTTACATGTGCAATAGGAAAGTGGTTTTTATTTATTTCCACTCCAGGGCAGTAGTTCTGAAGGGTTATGAGCTGCTCTTGCTGGCTGGATGGGCAATGTTGCTTGTTCCTCAGATGACAAAACCAAAGCTGGCCTATCTCTTTTCGCACGTAAAACACATTTTTGGTGTTTTATTGTGGTGGGTACATAAACTACAATCACTGCTCTAAGCCATTTTAACATCTCATCAGCTAGTTCAGGATTCCACAGTATCCCAAATTTTTTTTTTTTTTTTTTTTCCCTCTGTTTGCATTTTTTGCTGTTGTTTCAGTGGGAAACGCTGACTGGCTGTTGAGCTCGCTTTCCTCCTGGTGGCTCACACCATCATGGTAGAGGGAACAGAATGATCAGTCAGCTCACAGGTTTGGTTTTTTTCCTTGGACCCGCATCACTGTAAAATTGGAGTTGGCTGTTGATTCTGGGTGCTGGGTTCTCTGTGCCAAAATTTCACAGCAAAATAACACTTCTGAATTTCACAGAGCAAATATGTGCTCTCAGTTGCGGTTTCCAGACCTACAGAGCATAGAATTAGAAGGAAAAAACTTCCCCTCTACATGAGATGTTGAAAGTCAGAGATGTTCATCTCAGGCTAGAGCTGGTGACCACCAGGAAGGGAGCCCATTATCCCAAACCCACGCAAAGCATGGCTGTGGTACCTGTCACCCCACCTTTTCCATGGAATTTCCACCTTAGTAGAACTGCCCTCAGAGTTTTGTTATAGCTTATAGCATGTCTTAACATTTTTTCTTTCTGTAACAAGAGCAACTAATAAAATCTTGGAGGTTTCCCAAACGGTACCAAGAAGAAATAATTCAGTCTCAGTTTGAGAGACATTGAACGTTCTCCGTGGTTTCTCTGCCTTTCGCAGCGCTGAGTGTGCTAAAGGGGCTGGGGGCTCGTTGTCTGCAGCAAAAACTTCTTTATGTAGCTCAGTTAATTAGAGTAATTAAATTTCTATTTATCTAAATTTAGATTGGAGTTAGGAAAAGCCAATATTAACATTTCAGTTGCTTACAAAATGTGAAACGCTTTCATAATTAGACTAATTTACATTTCATTAATTATTTTGATAGTGAACATGTGTATTTAGCTCTTCCCTCAGTTTTTTGGTTTTTTTGGTTTTTTTTGTATTGCTGGAAGGACGCAGCATCTTCACTCGTGCCTGGAGGGTATGAAGGGTTAAAAGGGCGAGTTTTGACACGTTCCCAGGCCCGATTCGCAGGAATGGTGGCTTTGGAGAGGCAGAGCCCTGTGCGCCTGGGTCACAGTGCCACCGTGTGGGATCTGCCTTCAGCACCAGCGGGATTCCTTGCAGGATCAGCGGCTTTTATTTCGGTTTTGAAGGATTCTCCTTGGCATTGCCCGACTCTTTGGTTACCACGGGGTTTTTTTCCAAATGTCCGAACTCCTGCTGGGAATAGCCGGTGTGTGAACTTCATTCCGTTCTGACAGGACAGACCGCTGCCCACAGCAATTACAGCGGTCACCGGGCCAGAGCCTTGTGACAAAGGCACTGTTTTAATAATGACATCAGTTACAAGTTCAGTGCATATTTCAATTCACATTGTGAACCAACACAGACCCGTGGGTGCTCACTTTAATTTTTTTTTTTTTTTTGGGGGGGGGGGAGGGTTTATCTGTGAAAAGACTGAATTCCTGGTGCTGGTTGGATTTCCCTTTCACGTGCATTATTTTTTATTTCTTTGAACAAGTTGGGTTTTTTGCAGAGAACTTGGAGGCAGTTTAGTTGTCTTAAAAACGATTTGATGATGTGGGTACTTCATGCGTAGAAATCAGGGAATTTTAAAGGCCTTTTGTAGGAAGCGCTGCCGTGCAGGCACAGCAGCTGCAGGACACAACATCCACCGCGTCTGAAGGAGCCGTAATTGTCCATTGTGTCCCCTTGCAGACGAAGGGGTTTCCCACCAGAGCTGGCACAATGGCCCATAATGAGTGGCATCCCAGTTTCCTGTCACTTGTCTGGGTTATGCAAATGTGGGACTCCAAAGGCCCCTTTCCCGGGTGGATCTGCAGTGGGTAAACACAACCCAGTGGTCTCAGGACAATGAGGGGATGAATAATGCGAGGGTGAGAAGAGGTGCAAGTAAGGCTGAGGGGGTTCTGAACCTTCGCACCGCAGTACAGGCCTCCATCCCTTGTCTCACCCGTTCTTTGGGATCGTTGTGTCCATGGAAGTGGTGTCCTGGTTTGGGAAAGGGTCTGTGTGAGCAGGCGAGGCGCCGAGGAGGAGCCCAGCTGGCTGCAATGTCTGTCTGCTCCTCTGCCTTCTCCCGAGGGGAGGAGCTTTGGGTGAAGCTTGGCTTGGAGCCACATGGAGGGAATTTATAACAACTTCAGAAATATTTCCAGCCCTTATGTACAATAGGCTTTTTGTTTACCCTCGACTTGGCAGGGGAGGAGCAGGAGGCTGAAGAGACACAATTAATGGTAATGTACCCGAAGTACAAGTAAATGGTAGTGTGTTAAAAAAAGAGGTTTGCATCTGTTATTCCAGGGCTTCCCAATCTCTCAGATAGATTGTATCTCCTTTTTCTTATGGGGACACATACAATTGAATTTATTTGATTTATATCTGGTTTTATTCCCTTTAGCTACAATATTTGAGCCCCTTTCTGAATTTCACTCTGCTGGGAAGCCTGTTGGTTGGGAAGCCCTGAATTCCACTGTGAATGTAACACTTTATTATTTTTTCCTTAATTTTTTTTTTTATTATTTTTTTTTTGTACAGTGCTTAACATTTGTTTATAGTGGACTTGTTTAATACAAAGTGGTACTCAGAGGTTGTTGGGCACAGTTTGACCAGGTTTGCCAGCTAACACTTAGGAGGAGTTTGTTCCCTATGTAAGGTGTTATAATGCAAATTTAAACAGACTCAATAAAATGCATGAAGCGTTCATTTTGTGCTCGATCATCACTCCTTGGGTTTGCTGTTACGGTGGGAATGCACTGGAGTACAAGGTGGTAGATGTAGGAATTTATTTCCTCCATACACCTTTCCCCTTGAGGCAGAAAGGAAGGAGCTGGAATGGCACAGAATTAACTTCTCAGAAGAATTTATTGCATTAGGACATAAACCGAAGAAATAAATCTATGTCCCAGACTTTGTAAATCTGGCAGTAGCTAATGTAGGATACAAAAGCAGCATCTGCAAGTTATTTTCCAGGGAAAAGCTGTGACTCCTGGTGCCCATCGGAACCAGGGCCCCGTGCAGGGCTGTCAGGGCTGAGTCTCCCTGCAAATCCAGCCAGGATTCCAGGACAATCTCACATGTGGCTGAAAGCTCCATCCTAAAATTAGCAGCTGAGGTACGTGCAAACACTTAGTGGCGTGGGAAGGAAGTTTTTTAGGGTGTGGGAGCTGTATTATCTGTCCTTCCCTCCCCTCAGTCCCCTTCCTCGGGTAGGAAGTGGGAGCTGCTTGCCAGGAGCAGCACAATGGCATCGGTGCAAAAGGAGGGACAGGAAGGTGTTGTGTCCCTGAAAAAGGGGCATTCTGGGTGCCAGGGCAGCAGCTCAGTGTCACAGCTGGGCTGATGCTCCTCAGCACTGCCAATGATGCTCTTCTCCAGCAAGGACAAGCTGTGGGCTGCTCGGGGGATGCATGGAGTCAGGATTCTCTTCCAGCTTCACTCTCCATATGGAGAGCCCTTGGATGAAGGGGTTTTTTACTCATTCCCACATACTTCTTGCTGTTTGGGTGTTCAGTTCAGTCTGAAACTGGGTGTTTAACACAGGTGTTAGCTTTGATTTCAGTGACTATTCATGAAGTGACTCCCACACTTAGCATATCAGGAGCGCTTTGCCTGGTACCTGTCTCCAGCCCCTCATCTCCCTGTAGGATCTCCTTCAGTTTTGGTAACCCTGGATTTGTTCCTCAAGAACTCTTGATCAACCCCCAAACTGCTCAAAGAGCCCAGGCAGTCTTTGGTGCAGCCTTGGCGTTCACGTGTGGCTTACTTCATCCCTCTGTTTATTTTCTTTAATATATTTGAGGTCTTTGTCCTGACCTGTAAAACTTTATATAACCTTGTTCCTCCCTCTTGGTGCTTAAACTCTGTAACCTTTTACATTGTCTTACTCCTCCCTTCAGGATATATTTCCATGCACGTCCAGACCTTCTCAGGGGAATGTGTTTGGCTGCTTTGCTGGTCCTGCTGCTGGGTGGGAGGAGAAAGGTTGTATTTCATGACCTTGTCCATCCCGGAGCGATGGGGGGCAGGAATAGCCATCCTTTGGGGGAATTCTCCCCTTTTTCGACCCCTTCTCAGTGGGATGGAGTGTTTGGAAAGAGAAGGGGGGAGAACAGCACAGGCTGGCTGCTCCTCCTTGCCCTTCCCAGCTGTTTCAAGTGTGATTGAACCTGTTCTGGGACTTTTAACATCATAAATCTAAACTCAGCTGTGTTGTGGCTCCCTAAACTCTTACAATAAATTTATGTAGGGAAAATTAACCCTACTTTTTAGTCTTAGACTGGCTGGGCATTGTCTGTGACACTAATGAGATGCTGCTGCCACATGCTCCAACTGTGCCCTTGAATAAATCCCCTGCTAAGCCGAGCATGTGAAAATCCGGGCGTCAGGTCCCCTTAACAAAGATTACTTCATCCCACATTTGTGGAGGGTTCCTTGAGCTCTGGCACCCTACACCAGCAGAGTTCTGGGATTTCAAGGAAAAGGGTTGCAGGGAGGTGCCCTTGTGCCGGTGCTGGGGACACTGGGCTGCAGCACATTCCCTGTGACCCTGGCACAGCCAGGAGAGGAGCCAGCCCGGCTCCTGGTGGCCAGCAGGGATCTGTTTACACTGCCTTGATTTCTCAGGATGCATTTGCAGAATGTGATTTCTCCAGGTTGAGAGTTTGAGGCCAGTGGATTTTTGCTCTGGAGCATCAGCTTTGCTTGTTGTTTCCTGTAGAAAATGCCATGAAGGACAAAGTGCCTGGTTTGGTTTCTTGGCTTTAATACAGTCTTTAGTCTTTCCTTTCACAGCAGTGAAACAGTTCTGGCACCTCTCCAGACCCAAACCCCAGGGTTTGCCCTGTGTGCAGAGCCAGACCTTGGCTGGCCAGTGGGTGTGGAGGTATCAGAAGGTTTGTAGGGGTTAAAACCCCGATGTAACTTCATTTCAGGAGCTCATAAGGTTCCTTTCCAGAGCAGGGATTTATGGAATGGAGGTGGGACCAGTGAGTGCCTGCCCCGAGCATCGTTTGCTGCTCACCATGCAGCTGAAGGACTGGACAAGATGCAATGGAAGAAATAGGTTCATCTCTCTGGGTGCTGCTAAACTAAACTAAATAAATCCTAAAAAAACTTGGAAATTACTCAGCCTTTGCTGCTGGCACCTTTGGGATGATTGTGTTTTAGTTTGTAAAGACACATCTAAATAAACTGAAATGTTAATGGGATGGAAGAGGCTGGGAAGTGCCCCGAGAGCCACTGACTGCCAGCTGGGGTCCGGCAGTGCTGGTTGTCCATCTTCCCTAAAAGTGTGACATGGCCAGGAGGGAAAGGTGAGAGTGGAAAAGATGGAAAGGGGTGAAGGACAGAGGATGGGAAGGGAAAGAGGAGGGGAATTAAACCAAAGGAAAACTGGAGGGTGAAAAAAACCTTTTGAACTGTGCTCGTCTGAGTGGGATTAAACAACACAGGTGGAAGAAGAGAACGGATGAGAGCCAGCCCACGGAGATGCCGGTGGTTGTGAGGATGCAGAGCAGGTCCGGGAGAGACTCGGGGGCACAGTCCGGGTCCCGTGGGGGCCGAGCAGGGCCGCGCCAGGCGCTGCTGGGGCGATGCGGTGTCGGCCACGTACACCGGGGCCGGGCCGGCCTGAGCGATGCTCCAGATGAGACGAGAACAGATTTATAAGCACCAAATCCCGATGCTGGGCGGAAGAGGAGCGTGCCAGAACAATAGCTGGAGCCTGCCAGGGCGGCGGGGGGAACACGGGGGCCCGGGAGGGGCTTTCTGCACCACCCTGCCCAAAAATCCCCCGGACGCCGCTCGTGTTTCCAGGGCGGGCTGCAGGGGACTGGGAGAGCCTCGTTTAGTGTGGCTGCCGTGCCAAAACAGAGAACAGCGCTAAAGCCAGCACAGCCCCGAGCCTCGGCCGGCACAACGCTCGCACTCCAAAGGCAAACCACGCTCCTGCATCCCCAGGGATTTCTGCTCCCGCTGCGGGACCATTCGGGCTGCCCCCAGCCCGGGGCTGCTGATGCTTTGGGGTCTCTCTCCTCGCTCTTATTCCCCTTCCTTTCCCCCCTCCCCTGTGCCGTGTTTCCCTGAGGTCTCACCCCTTTTCCTGGCTTTGCCCCGCTGCCAGGACGAAGAGGTTTCTCCCTGGAGTTTCCAAAGCCCCCAAGCCGAAGGAAAGCGGCGCTCCCCGCGTGTCCCCCTTCCCTCGGGCCGTGCCCTGGGGACCCCCTGGGGCCCCCCGGGGCGCAGGGACCCCGAGAGCGCAGCCCGCGCACCCTGCCCAGCCTGGGTGCGGCTGCACCAGCCTCGGGAAGGGATCTTTCCCAAACTGCTGCTTTGAATAACCACAGCGAAGCAACGGCTCGAGGAAACATTTGCGTTTCAACGCGGGGATGATTAAAAAAAAAATAAAAAAATCTCCTGCCACAAATCTCCTGCCACAAATCTCCTGCCACTCCTCAGTGCATCCTTCAAGTCCTTCAAAGGAGCTGGCAAATGGGAGGTTTGCTCGCCTTTTTTTTTTTTTTTCTTTCCCCTGACGGATTATAATGCTTAAGTCCTGCAAAAAAGAAAACAGATGGAGAAGACAATGAAAGAAAACAAACCCAGCTCAGAGCCCGCGGGGAGAGGAGCAGTGGCCGGGCACAGCAGTGCCCAGCTCCTGTACGCCCTGCACATCCACAGACAGATAGATTTGTGTCTGAATCTATGCATAAACTTTAATAGATCAACAGATAGAGAGATGCCTTTTGCACATATTGGTCTAAATCATATGTAATTAAAACTATTAAATTAATACCAAACATTGACATGTGGCTCATATTTGATATATAAAACATACTTGTCATTATATATATTTAATATGTAAAACACACGTGTTTTGTAGCACAAATATCTAATTAACTTGGTTTATCCATGATATTTCAATGTTAATGTACAAATAGATGTCTAAATACTGCACCACTGTGTTAAAGTAATGAAAACATCCTTTTATTTTGTTGTGGTTTGGTTTGGCTTTTTCTCATTCACAGCCTTTTTGTGGAAAAACTCAGGTTTTTTCTGATGCAAAATGCTTTTCTTCCCATTTTTCGTAAATTAGGGCCAGATTCAGCAGCCTGGCAGAGCAGGAGGAGGTGACTGGTGCTCCCTGCCTGTGCTCAGCCAAGCTGAGAGGGGATTTCCAGCGGGCCCATGCACAAACACACCTTTGGAGATGCACACACATAGATATAGATATATACATGTATATATATTCATTTATATGGAATTTTGGGGGATAGGCTGTCATGAGCTGCTGCTCCTGGGGGTGCTGGAGCAGCAGGGCAGGGTGTCCCTCCATCACCTCTCTGGGTGTCCCTTCCATCACCTCTGGGTGTCCCCTCCATCACCTCTGGGTGCCCCTCCATCACCTCTGGGTGCCCCTCCATCCCCTCTCTGGGTGTCCCTCCCATCCCCTCTCTGGGTGTCCCCTCCATCCCCTCTCTGGGTGTCCCCATGGATGCACAGCCCAATTTTACCCCAGCACCCTCCCAATTTCCCCCCAGATTTCCAGCCATCCCAAGAAGATGGTTTTGATATGAAGCTAAAGTTGCCACTTTTTCTGGTGCCTGTAAGTGAAGGGCTGTGCTTCCCTCCCTCAGGAATGGTTTGCAGCATTCCCTCTCCTAGGAGGAGCTCAATGCTGTACTCTCATTCCCTTTGAATCTCTGTTTACCATCTCTTATCTCCTGGTGGGGTTCTTTTTAAACACTATTTGCAGTAAATATCCCCAACTTGAAAAAGGGTTGAGGTGTACATTAAAAAACCCCCCTGAGTTATATAAAATTAATGCACGTGTCAGCTTTCATCTAATGGCAATTAAAGCACCTCATATAAACAAATCATTAATAGAAAACCCTGGATAAAAGCTGTGCTTTCAGTCCCACAGCCCCTGTAACCTCACTCATGAATTATCATCCCTGATCTTTCCCAGCCTTCCCATAACTTCTTTTATTGACAAAAATTATTAATTTTCCTGTGACCAGGAGGTACCTGGAAGGCCTCATGGTGCCCCTCAACCACTGCCAAATGGAAGAACTCATATTAACAATTAATACTGCTGAACAATAGCCCTGGTGCTGTGGCTGTGAGAGCCCCCACGGAGTGAAGATGCTGCAGCCCTTGGAGATGCTGGGTGGTAAAATCCAGACCCAAAGCTGCTCCCAGGGAATGGAAAACATCCAGGAGGCTCTGGGCTCATCCTGAGCTCATCCTGGACGCCCAGATGCACTCAGGGGTGGGTTTTTAAATCATTTTTACGTCTAAATGCCTCAGTGGGACAAGGACCTCCACTTCCAGCTGTCACCCTTCACCAGCTCGTGGGAACATCTCCCCCCTTTGGTTCCAGGACCTTGGCTCAGCCTTTCCTCAAGGTGCATCAAACACTTAATAAAAATAATTCCCAGGATAAACTCTTGCCTCTCCAGCCCCTCTGGAGAGCTGGCAGCATCTGGGAAAGCTGCTGAGAACCAGCCGTGAGGAGAGACCTGGCAAAACACAGGAACAAATCCCTTTTTCTTTTTAAACTGGTTTATTCTACACAAATCTTTTAAACAACATCCATAAAACATTAATTACAAAAATGTGCTAATATGGGGTAAGTGTCTTTGTTTTTCTTTTTTTTTTTTTATTCCAACAATCAGAAATTCACATTTTGAAAGGATAGGCATACTTTTAAGAGACACGTTCACTTTACTTCCAGATACAAAATTTTAAGGGTTTATAAATCACTTACAAGGAGCGGATGTCAAAAAAAGAAAAAAGGAATAATTTTAGGCTGCAGGATCTGATTTCAACATTGAATTGAACAGCTGCTTTTGGACCACTGGCTGTGCTGCTCTGCCCAGGGTGCCCAGCAGGCCTGGGCACCTCCCAGGACCAATTTCAGAGCCACACACGGCTCCTGCTGCTCCAGAGCCTGGAGCACAGCAGACAAAAAATGGGATTGCAAAGCTACCAACAGTGCTGCAGCCTTTTATTGAGTCTTTCTAGTGGATACAGACATGGAGAGGGTGCATCCCACCCCAAAAACCCATGGGCAGGCTGTTTTCCATCAACAACGGAGCAAATGCCAGCTGTGACAGGGCATGGCTTTGGAATCTGCTGAGCAGGGTGATGGCAGCAAGCTTGGAGGTCCTGCTTCAAAAACAATTACCCGAAACGGCCAAAATTCATGCCTCCACCCCGGTGCTCTTATGTGGAGCCAGCTCCAAAATCCACCCATCCAAAAGCAAATATTTGGCTTCATCCTGCAGGATTTCAGGGCAGGGGAGCGGGGTAATTTCCTAATTGCCCTCAGCCTCCCCAGAAAAATCCTGCCTCTGGCTCTAACGGGTTTAAATGGCTGAAACAGGATATGCTGGGAAAGTTCAGGCCTGGGGAAGCCGTGCTCTTTCCCAAAAGGATTGGGTTGAATGTGCTCAGCAGCCAAATCCCAACTGGGTTCAGGCAATTTGGCTGTGGCCCACCAGAAGGGAGCATCACCTCAGTGCAGAAACCTGCTCCAGTAAACAACTCATCTTACACACCACGATTAAAAATCTACAAAAAGGACCAAAAAAAAGAGCAGAATTCCTCAGTGAAACAGCCCCTAAGTCTTGTCTCTAATGCTACAGGAGGGGCTGTGCTTGCCGTGCCGGGCAGAGGTGGGTGCAGGGTGAGCCCTGGGAGTAGGGTACAAAAAGAGGAGGAACTTTGGAGGCACAAAGCCTCCTCCAGAGCCATGTTTTGCAGAAAACAGGAGGGATTTTGCGTCTTTCCTCTCAGCTGGGGAGATGGATGCCAGCCCTGCACCTGCAGGGTTTCACCACCGAGGTTCCTGCGAAGAGGGGACACGGGGACACTCGCAGGGTCTGGCCTTGAGGGGAGCACTGGGGGCACAGTCAAATATTTGCAAAAATAAAACTACAAAGCCCCCCCTGACAGGGGCTGTGCCAGTGGCCCTACCAAAGGCCAGTGATAACCTCCCTGTCACCAGGGCTTAAGTCCACGGAGTGGCTGTGCCAGGCAGATAAAGGACCTGGAGCAGTGGCACAGGGTCACCTCTGCACACCAAAGCCCTCTCAGAGCTCCCTCCATCTCTGTGTTTGCTTTCCTGCCAAGGGCTCTCAAAAAGAAAGGCAAGAGCTTCATTTTGGTTTGTTACTTTGCCCACAGAGCCCCTCTCTGTGCCAGTTCCACGCCTGGCACTACTCAGAGCACCTTGGAGGAGGATTTAAGGAGCACTTGTCAACCACATCATTGTCCCCAAAGGTTACAAGGGTGGCTTGTAAGCACCCAAAAGAGCTACTCAAGTCCACGTTTGGTGGCATAAAGGTGGAGGGAGGGGGCTGCTCTGCTTGCCTTAGCTTTCAAAGTCATTCCAATTTTCTGCTTCCAGCTGGAAAAGGAGAAGCAGACTCTGCCAGACTGGAAATAATTGAAGCTAAAATAATCAAGGTGACCCCAAACAAAACTGTGGGGTGCAGGAGCACACAAAAGCCAGGAATGGTTTGCAGTGAAGAATGGAGAGACAGCAGAGGTCTCATCTGGGTCTGTCCCCCTGCATGCAGAGGATTTGATCCGAGTTCACCTTTATCCAGCTGGGGATTATGTGGCCCCTTATAGATACAAGTGTCAGCCAGGGTTCACATCCAGAGCAGGTGAGATCCTCAGCACCAAATCAGGCTGCCCAGAGCAAATTGCCCTTGTCACCCACGTACCAAAGAGAGCCTCTGCTGCCATGCACGACATCCCCATGGCACTGCCAGGGAAGGGCAGGAATTTCCTTGTCTAGCTGCTGGCCACCTCCCTGCTGGCTCCTCCAGGCAGCTCAGCCCAGGGGGTGATGAAGCTCCTTGAGTGGCAGCCCCAAGGCACCACCATGGTGGGAGGCAGAGCCAAAACCTCCTGAAATTGGGGGTCCCCAAACCCCACAGTACCACAGCAGACCTGCAAAAGCCCTCTGCTTGGCTGGCAATTAGGATGTGGCCTTCCCACAGCTCCCACAGCAGAGGAATGTTAGGAAACCTCAACCCCAGCCAGAGAGAGGCCAGAATTTGATAAATTTAAGCTCTGGGACTTTGAAACTTGTGTTTGCCTGGCTGCAGGACCTCAGGGCAGGGCAAGCTGCAGTGAAGCAGCTCCTGCATATTGTTTTAAAACTGAAAAAAGCTCTAAGCCATGAATCATGGCATTTCCCAGGCAGCTCCCAAAGCCCAGCTACCCTTCCCATCACAAATAAAACCATCCCTGGAGCCCTTCCAGCTCGCCTGTCCCCCTCCACCCCTCAGCCAGAGCAAGAGGAGTTAAACACCATGCCTCACTCTGCCATAGAATAATAATAATTACAAAAAAAAAAAAAAAA